>BEXV01000591.1:195648-205779 GCA_003118195.1 Hemicentrotus pulcherrimus | reverse complement strand
ATTGGTTGACCAATAATAATCTTATACTTTCAAAAGTGCCAATTATAGTGAGTTTCCAACACTAATTTTTCTTTGAATTTAACAGCCCACTTATGCTCTGAATATGAATATATGAATATGAATTGCTTTCACTTTCGTTGCGCAAGAGAGAAGTAAATACGCATACCAGCACATACTATGTGTGTCCACTAATTCTGCCATTGGAAACCGTTGCTGCTCAAGAGTCTTACTTTTATTCTCCGGATATTCTGCTAGGTTGCAGGATGGTTCATGCAACACACCTCCAGAGTTGAAATTTACAAGGAAATGAGACGTAATAACAACATGGATGAACGTCTTCGAATATTTCTCTTCCTCACCTTCGTCGTTTCTAAGACATATGAGATGAGCGTGTCTACTCGTATTCAGAACCGGCAAGAAATATTGCCAGTTGTTGGTGAAAATATAACACTAGCTTGCACCCATACACCTTCATCGACACATCGCCAACTGTATTGGCGATATGAGAACGGCAAAATCTTGGCTACCGATACATGTGAAGGAGTGGGATGCAGAAGCAAGCAAAATGTTCAAGATGTATCCAAGTACAGCTTTAGGACAGATTCTTCCAGCGGAAATATAACTGTTATAAATTTAACAGTGGATGACAGCAGGAGATATCAGTGCTTAATTTACACATCTTCTGATACCGTTCATAGTGAAGTTGTACTGAATGTACTGCTATCAGGTAATCTATTCTTACAAACTTCGGAAAAGCTTAGTCGGCTGTGATATGTGTGAATTTAACAAATCAATTATATATTACGAATTCAAAATCAATACAACATTCGAACATCTGAATAAAAAAGTTATGTCGGGTTTAGCGACATGAATGACTAGAACGTTAATGGTTATTGTAATATTATTATTAAATATTGAGTTAGATTCTGAAGAAAAACTATGGCATTTCACAAATAGTGTTGATATTGTGATACCTTTATTTCGTGTACGTTTCAAAATTGTCATGTGACAATGTCTACTTAATGACTGACATTTTTCACTATAAATTTCCATCTAATGACGCCTTAAGTGAAATATACATGTATGTAGATATCTATTAAATACATGTATAGTGTGCTTAATTTCCAGCCCCGCCCAGATTGCTATCCATCACTGACGATCGGTCTGAGGATGGATACAATAACGAAGCATCAGTGAGCATCACATCTGGGCGAACTCATAACCTAACATGTTCAGTCGAAGATGCTAGACCACCTGCAAAACTAGAGTGGCAAGTTCCTGAGGAAGTAATGATTCAAGTAGCCGATCAATATAACACTGTTTATGGTGACGCTTATACCTCTCAAAGAGTGGTTTCTGTAACTCCGTCCAGGGACGATGATGGAAAGATTGTCCGTTGTGTTGCTTTGCACAGGGAGCTGGATAATGGGCTTCAATTGTTCATCCGCCTAGATGTCCAAGGTGATTATCTTACTAATGATAATATCACATGACTGCTTGGCGTATTTGTTTATGCCAAAGTGAATGTGCATCTAAATGTGAGAATTCCATGAAATGGATGAAGCATACTACATCCCCTAAAACCCACTCTTCTGTATTTACTTCTGGTAGGAAATCATAATAACGTGACTGTATAATGTTATTTTATTTCTAGCAACAGTTCACCTCTGTATCTCTCCTTTCGATTCCGTTTGAAAATTGTGGTTCTTCCTTTCTATTTGCACTCAGTACCACCTAGTGACCTCCGGCTTACCGCATTTGGATCCATAACTACCAATGCAACAGAGACAAAAAGTGTATATGTCTCTGAATACTCAGCCATATCATTCACATGCAATATTGTAGGATCCCGCCCTACAGCTCTAATATCATGGAGCATTGGTTCTGACGATGACCTGGGAAGCACGACCTCTACGTCTACCCCGAATAAGGCCGACCAAGGTTTACGTGACACCGAGTCTACTCTACAGTTGATCCCAAAGAGGAGGCATCACAATCAACTTCTCCGATGTGTGGCCTATGCTGGTTTGAACCAACGTCAAACAGAAGTGAGGATTGTCGTGTATGGTGAGTATTCGTACGTTCTATCAACTACACCTCATCTTCTCTTGATGTATATTACATGTGAAACCTTGATCTATAAATGAAGAACTCTTGCTATTCTTGTTTATTCTGCAGCAAAATATGTCAAACTACATTTTTAAAAACGTAGACATTTCTTTGTCATAATACTGCAGGACAGCTTAAACAAATTCCCATGAACAGATATTTGTTTTTAAGTGTCGAAATAATTATGAGTTTATGTGATGCGTAGGTCATCATTGTTTATAATTGTTTCTTGTGTTGCTACATGTAAGTAACTGGAGCTTATAATCTAGAAATAATGGCATAAGAAATACATCTTAATTTTCAAGGACCACCAGATCCGCCATACCTTAATGGAACAGAAGGATTGCAGGATGGAGTGTCATCAAACGTGACTTGCACATCGAACAATGGCTACCCAACACCAACTTTTCAATGGTACCTTGGATCAAAGAACGTCACAAAATATTCTTATACTCAGTCTTCGAAGAATCAAAATCATCGACTGGATGCCATGAGTGTTATCAATCTTACACCCACAGTAGACGTTCATGGGAAACTCCTTGTCTGTCAAGTTTTTCAACAAAACGCTGATTCCATGAACCCTTGTAGTATTAGTGAAGTTATTCATGTTCTTTGTAAGTATGGGCAATGTAATCCTAACACATACGTCATTTGTATCCCATTACGGGCAGGAACATTACTTCGCCTCGCCTCTACAAGGAAAATACAACCAAGGACATTATTTGGCGTTTGTGCCGTTTTTGCAGAGAGTCGACGATAATAAAAACGTTTCCATAAATATATTGAACGTTTTACGAACATCCACTGGTTGTATTCCTTCTCCTCATACAAATATTTTTTTCTTTCTAGAACACTTCTTAAGCTTCTAGTTCTTGATCTAAACATACATACCATTTTAAATAAATAGATAACGAGGACAAAAGTAATATTAACGACCATGGTACTCGCCAATATTCGCATCGCCTTAAGTTAATGTATAATGGTAACGATTAAAATAAGTATTTGCTTACGCTTATAAAGAATTCAATCACAACTAATTACTCCTGAGTCTCACGTTATTGTTTCCTGAACGTAATGTTATTGTCCTGAATACATCCATATAGATTCTCCTGTCATTGTGGACCACTCTGTTCGTCGTGTTTTCAGTGGTGAACAGAGCATTGATGCCATCCTTTCATGTACATCAGATAGCAGACCCCAAGCCTCAATTACCTGGTTCTCAGATGGCATGGAACTCCACAACAGCACCACCCGCTATCAGATTCACCATAGTCTTCTTGATGAAGATACCATGAGGTCGAGCATTTTGATTATTTATAATATTTCGACAGAGGACATTGGCAACTATACTTGTTTGGCTGAGACAAAGCTTGGGAACGACAGCGGAACTTTATCTCTTTCATATTCTGGTAAATTGTTTACTATAAGACCAGAGCGCATGTACGTAAAAGGATCATATCAGATTGCCTGGTTTAGAGATGTGTCATTGATAATCACATATAACAAATTGAGAACAGTATGATACTGTTATGATTGTATAGCCGAGGAAATGGGATTATAACCCAGTTAAACAATCGTTTTGGTACGGTTGATAACCGTGTCGACGTTTAAAAATGGTTGATGGTTGAAGGGATTATTACATGTCCGACAATGCTCCGGTGGAATTTTATTTGGGTTTTGTTTCCGCCCAAGAATACATTGTAAAGGTCATGCCTGTTTTTCAAGTTGTATTATCGTTAATGCGCCTTGGATCAATTCAAGTGTAGTTGTGTTGTAAGTTGTATTATCGTTAAGTGTACTGTTAAGGTTACCGTTTAGTTTAGGTAAAGGATTAGTACCAAGTTTTAAATTTTTAAATTTAGAGTTCGGTTGGCGTACGAAGTGTTCGGGTTGTCACCGAAACATGTGACGTACAGCTGTCAGTACGATATGATATTATACATAAATTAATCACATTGATTGGATATTTTTTTATGTAAGGATAGCAAAACATGTTTTTAATTAAGAGAATATTTTCCGGTACATAGAAATGTCACTATCTTTTTAAAACTTCTACTAGGGATTCCTGATCCGCCTTATGAGTTCATCGTCGATCAAAACCAGACGACATCATCTACTCTCTCCGTTACTTGGCAATCAGGAATCGAGGATATGCTTCGGTGAAAATGATATTTGTCTGTATCGAAAAGAAAATATATATGCATTCAGTCTTATTGAAATAATTATTGAAATATAGGTTCATGCCAATACATTGGAAACTAAGAACATGAATAAAGCTCGCCATCAATATGTCATTTTGATGTGGACATGGTGATAAACTCATTATTAGATTGTACTTAATTTGTTCATCTAATTAATGGTATAATACATAACATGATAAAAAAGGAATTAAAGGCTGAATTTTTCACATTTTACAAGAAAATTTGACACAAGAAACTAATGAGGACAGCTTGACCACTGTAGTTTAGATAATTAAGGAAGAAGATAAATAAAACAATCCATATCAGTTATAAAACATAATTCGTAATTCAATAGAGATTGAAAAGGAGGTTAATGTATTTAGAATATGTAAACCGGGAAGTATGATTATAAAAGAAGATTTGAGTATTAAAATGTGTACAAATATTTGAACTAAAAGCCTTTTAAGTGGTCAAAAGACATTTTGATTTTAATCGGGGATTGGAAGGTGAGAAAGTTTTTGTTTTTATTGTATTGTAATCTAGTTACAATATTTATTGTTTTATAATCGAATTCATTGGATATTGCTGGTAGGTATTTTCTTTACCTAAGTTTATTGCACGACAGATTAAAAATATTAATTGAACCAATAACTAAATAACTAAAACCAGAGGTGGGATCATTGTATCGTCCTCACAATCAACATTCCCTCATTGTTTTCATTTTAATTTCAATTTGGACGCACGTAGTTAATGAGGTAGAAGAGAGCACTTATTCATTAGCGCTCTGAAATTGCTAACAAAATTGGAATAGGTTTGGACATTTCGCAATGATCGAGAATTGTAAAAATGATCGCAGGAGAAGAAGCAAGGTATAAAAAGTTGACGTTAGTCTGGTAAATCCTTTGAATATACTCAATACCATCTTCCCCCGTCTTTCATCGAGGGTGGACAGTCCCGGTTCTTAGATTATTGCTTGTTATCATAAATTTCATTCATTTATTTATAGTTTTATTTCAGCAGGGTTGCCTTTTTACTTAATAAGCTACCTTTTCTGAGGGCCCTGGACAACGAAACAAAAACTATTTGTGTAGATGGCAAAACATAATAAGTACATATTGAACACATAAATAACATAAGAAACAGAAGTTATGAAAACGAAGATAAATAAAATACTTATTGATAATATGAATTCAATATTGGAAAGTGTAAATAAACATATGTTATGAACATCCAATTTATAAATCATTCAATTGTCCAAGTACTGATTATTGCCGTTGAGTGGAAAGTGAGGTAATGATTAGGAGAATGTTAAGAAGGGGTAGAATGAGGGAGAGTAGAGAAATATGGTAAAGAAGGAGTGGTAGAGAAAGAGAGAGAGAAAAGCAGAGAGGGGTAGAAACATTGACCACGTGGGTATTACAGGAGACATAAATCCGCTGAAGGGGATGTCCTAAAAGAGGACATGGAAAATAGAAGAAGGGGAGGAAAAGAAGGAGGATGGGAGTGAGATAAAGAGAGAAAGGGGGGGGGGGGGTGACAGATGGAGAAAAAAATCCGTTTAGACCTGTACATGAACAGATATAGTAATAATTTACGCGCGAATGTGTCCGGATAGCATACAAACAATTATACACAAATTTGATTTTAAAAATATTAGAATAAAAGGGCTAGTCTCTGCTTGGGATTTAATATATTTCATTGCTTCCACCCTACGTAATGAATATTTCGTTTACAATCGTTCACAATATCACTCGTTTCTTCAAAGGAGGCAATGATTTGTGATTGTGTTTCGTCTGAGTATTGGGGTTTCATGAAACGTTAGCGCAAATACTGGGGGTCATTCCATCTGCATATTTGTAAATCTGCATATTTATGAACCTGCCAACTTAAGAGTATTTTTCTCCATTGTAAGTCCTGACATGAATACGGTATGTGGGTTCTTGGATGTGCTCCCAGGATCATTCTTGCGAGCCTATGAAGTTGTACCCGTCTATCTAATAGTCGATCTGAACACGAATAATGGCATTACGAGGAATGTACATAATATTAAACTTCATATTTGGAATGCATTGCTTTGCAGATCTTTTAAGAAGTACTATTTTCTTTACCATAAAATCAAAATAGTACATTTATCAAAAATTTTCGTCTTAAAAGTACACTAATTATTTAAAGTAAAAATAAATATTGAGTGACTGAAATACGTTCGGATTTGGTATCATATTCATTAGATATTGATACAATTACATAAAAATCCTATGGAAACTTTTACAATCACTTTCATATTAATTTTTCAATTGGGATTTTGTCATAAGGTCTTATAAAAAGAAAGAGCGCCCTCTTGTTTATGGCACGGGTACAGTCATTTGAGATGGATGGTTTCTTGAAGTTTTTGAAACTGAATCAGATTCAGGACAAAATGATATTTGTTTCACTTCTAACGCTATAAATCACCAACGATTCCTCCAAAGTATGGTCTATGAGTGCAAAAGCATGTACTATTGTTGTACTGTCGGCTTGCTTTCATAATCATCCATAGCGTGCGTTATAAGTTCGTCAAAAAGAATTTCTAATGGCAGGATTCGATTGCTGAAATATGAAGGCGATTTGTGCTGAAGTTCTTCTTTTCCTTGCCATTATCTTCTCGAAATCTGGTAAGTTTTATTTCATGTTTTATAAATAAAAGAAATTCGTACCAAGCCTGGGAGGAGAATTTGGGAAACGTAACAATGCAATAAATTCAATTTAATAACCATTCGTCGCTGCATGCAGGTTTGACAAATGCTTTCTACCTTACAATCGCTTCGTTTTTATGATGGAAGTATATAGATAAGAAAATTATCCAATTACTATGATTGTATAGCAGTTCCGAACACTGGCAACAACCTTGTCTTAAAGCCGTAGTATCAAAATATATATACCAACACAGATCTTTGACGTACATCTCATTTATACTTAGGCAATGCTTTGTATGGCAAACACGTATTCAAAACTATCCAGGGCAATTAATATACTCGAAACGCTAGTCCGTTGTTATTCTTCGTCAGTGTGCTTTATTGAACGTGTATTGGAACCGTGGGAAAGCTACAAGGGTAGAGCGCGCCCCTTTCCTCTTGTTCACTGGTGAATTAGAATTGAAAGAAAGGAAAAAGTGAGATAAAAGAGAAAGAGAAAAAGGAAAAAGGACAAGAAAATAAGACGCCTGAAATATCATCCGCACTTCCCTCCTTCTCAATCAGCAGTCTTGAAAATTCGCATATAAATTTCTGAGTAAACCTCTCTCTCCCATCGTTCTAGTATCCCTTAAGGAGGTGGGCTCAATCGACGCAGCTGTATTTGCTTCATGCTATTTTATAGAAACTGGGTTTCTTTCCTTTGACTATAGTTTACTTTCACCCATACAGGATACCATGCATTTCAAGTGTCGATTCGGACAGGCAACTCTCTACCAGTCATCGGGGAAGATTTCACACTGGTCTGTACCCTCACGCCGCAAACCATGAACCGACTTGTAGTATGGGAAGGGAGTGGTGGTCTTAATACGCTGGCCTCGCACGACTGTCAGGGATATCTTTCCTGTCGGTTTACTGTTCTTGACAAATAGAAATACAGCTTGATTGCAGACTATAGCAATGTGAATCTAACAATAAAACAACTTGACACAAATCATGAAGACAATTACAAATGTACTGCAAGTGGTACACATGGGCCAGCGAATACGGGATCAACTAGTGTGCAAGTGACGCCATTACCTGCAGGTAAAAACAAACCCTTTTCTTTATGAATTCAGTATGGAAAATCAAAGCTCTTTCCACATTCTTGTATAAACACAGCGTAAAAAGGTCGTTCTTTGTCAAAAATTTAACTCAAACATGACGGCAAACAATAATAACTTCATACAAGGGTAGCATATATTTTGTTTTTTAATGGGAAAAATCGAATAAACCCTTAATTCATGCATGTCTTTTAATTTCATTTGCTTTTTGTTTTTGGTATTCTCATTTGCTTTTTTTTTGTTTTGGTATTATGTACTACTCCAAAAACATATGAATTATATTCGGCAACAAACTAACTTTGAATCACACTAAAACAAAATTGTAAATGGATGAAGTACGTGATTTTTAGTAGCTAACTTTGAAATACTGGGGTTAGCGCTAATAAGGATTTAATTACATGGAAGTATTCTATCAGAGTGGAAAAGTACAATTTGAAGTGAGCTTAATGCATCGTAACTGTTTCCTCTTTTGACGCCAGCTGCGCCCTATAGGATCTTTATCACGGATGACAGATCGATTGATTATTACTCTAACAACGCAAATATATCAGTAACTGCTGGAGAGACGTATGACTTCACATGTGAAACAGACTGGACAAGGCCTCCTGCAGTATTGGAATGGTGTATACAAGAGGATGTAACCTCTGTTCTTCGGGATCAGTCTGATGTTGTGCGAGACAACGGCTACGTCCCTCGTAGAGTTGCTACGATCACGCCAGCTAGAGATGATCACAGAAAGATTCTTCGCTGTGTGGCATCACATCCACAACTACAAAATAATCTTCAACGATCAGTTTACCTGAATGTTCAAGGTAAGAAATGCGTGCGAAATACATGGAGTATTCACTTGTTTACATGCTAAAAAAAAACGTTGTAATCACTGACGTGCTGGTGTCAGTTAAGTGATCCCATTTGTTTTCCTTGTCAACATATATCAATTGCTCCACTGAGATTTTTACTTGGAACTTTTTAGAGCAATATACAATACTAGTTTCTAATCGTCTTTTTGTATTAATGACTTGTACTTGATTCGTACGAATTATAAACGAATATGTTTATTTATATATATGTTGTCGGCTTTCCGAGAAACATCATATATTTATCTTTTTTTTTTCTTCTGTAATGAAGTTTTACCCGCCAAAATGCTGCTTTTACCGACTGGAGATAACAAGAAAAACGAATATGGATCAGCAGTCATTAACGTTCAAGAACATTCATCCACTTCAATCACTTGTAAAAGTGTCGGATCATTACCAGCAGTTGAATTATCATGGACACTTGACAACACCCAAAGTTTCCCACGTAACATAAGCTTTTCAAAGTATTGCAATGCTTTAGATAGAAGTTTGTTTGACACTGAGAGTACCGTCACAATACATCCAGAGAGAAAGCACCATGGAACACTCTTACAATGCTTTGCAACTTTGGGAGGCTTTTTGGATCAACGGGGAGCCAGACTGATGGTTTACGGTGAGTTTTTCTTTTTCATTATATCGGGATTCGAATTATTTAAAAATATATTAAAGCATACGCCTAAAATCCATTTTATACCCTATCTCATAACTAATAATTCGAAAGAGTTTCATCTATCATAATCTGCCCTAGCTAGCCAAACTAAATTGTCATTATAGTTATTATTAATTTGGCGTCACCTAGGACTGGGAGGGTATATACGAACGTTTATCACTATATCCCTCGGTTCTCTCATCGCCTTATAACGAAACTGTATATTCACTGTACACAAAAGAGTTTCTATATTTTACAAAGGACGTTTCACCATAAAATAAGGCTCTACACATAACTATATATTTTATTTCTTTGTCAAGGCCCGCCAGATAGTATTCAAATGACCATACCAGACGATCTACACGACGGTTTAGTAACCAATGTCAGCTGCAGAGCTGTTAATGGATACCCTGCTCCGCTCATCCAATGGTACATCGGATCAAGAAATGTGACACATGATTCGTCTCTTAAATCTTCATTGAATGAAGATGGTCGATATGATGCTACAAGCACCCTTACCCTCATACCAACGAGGTTCGATCATGGGAAACCTCTTCTCTGCCA
>BEXV01000591.1:163842-195077 GCA_003118195.1 Hemicentrotus pulcherrimus | reverse complement strand
AAACCCCCCCCCCCCCTAGTCCACTCCATATCCTTATATCGTCTTCTATTTTCGATCGCTTCTTTAAAAAAAAAAAAAACCTTAATATTTGTATACAATCTAGATGACCCGGTTGTGACCGTTTCTTCTCGACGGCTTACATCAAAAGAAATACGCACCGAGTTCGTATTAACATGACTATACAGGAAGGTGAACCTCTGACTTCTAGTGAAGTGACGATTCGAAACCCAAGTCCGAAGATCAATGCGATTACAAATGGGTAGCTGTGTCAAGTTATGCTTCCGGTAATGCAGTCTACGACAACACAGTTACTCGTAAGTAGCATTGTGTTCTCCTGGTATTTTTTGATTCATTTGTGTCTTATCCATTTTTTTTTCTTTTTTTGTTAATTATTATTAGAATTTGTGCTTGCTTCATAATCAAATTATTCATTTCATATCCATGAAATCTCTTTATATTTACCAAATGATTGATGATCTAAAATCGTGGCAATGAAGGACCAGTCGCTAAATAATTGTAATGCATGAGGAAAACACTCCATTAGAAAATTTGCTCATCAAATTCACACTCTGCCTAGCACCTTTGCACACGGCACAAAATTATGTCAATGATTTTGTTAAAATCGCCGAGTGGATCGAGTGTGAATTTGATGAGCTAACACCCTAGTAAACTGTAACTACTAGGGTACAGCTATAATGGGCTGTTCTCGTCATGTCTCAAAGCCCGGCTGTGTATTATCGTTAATCTGTGTGGCATCACATCCACTACTACAAAATAATCTTCAGCGCACAATTTACTTAAATGTTCAGGATAAACAAACGTGCTAAATAGAGAGCACAATGTCGTTTTTTGTTTTGTTTTTTTCCTGGTGCCAATGTCATTAAAGCTTAGTCAATATCTTGTTTTTCTTACTATTTACTCAGATAGATAGATAGATAGATAATGGTTTTATTGAGAATAAAAGAACAACAGTGCATCGCGGCCTGCAACGCCGAATTCGGCAATGTTTTACAAATTTAAAATACAGTATATAAAAACATTCATATCAAATAACATCAAATTAATAACTAAACTTGAATGAGTACATTGTTAACAACAAAATAAAAAATAACTTTAAAAGGGTTATTCCTTATTATTTGATCTCCCTAACTCATTTCATATATATAAAGGAGATAAAGAGAAGTGAAGAAGAACATGATGGTGGTGAAATGTAAAGACAGCAAAGAAAATAGGATGGTAAGATTATGAAGAGGATGAAGAGAAAGGAGAAGAGAGAAAATAGAAGAGAAGGAGGAGGAAGAAGAAGATTCAAGTAGGGATAGTAAGATGATAGACAGAGGGTAGTGCGAATAGTAACACTATCATAATATATCGATATCAATATCCAAGCATTACACATTATACAAACTACTGATGATTAAGGCGAAGTTATGAAGAAAAAAATACTTATATGAAAAATTGTACGAATTATAAATTAAAAAAATTACTCTAGGTAATAGCTACTCTATGGAAAAGGTTATAAGATTTCAACCAGAGTATAATAAAGGAGAACCATTATAAAAAGCAAAAACAAAAGGAGAAAGAGAGAGAAGTGGATTGAGAAGTAAGGGTAAGTGTGAGATGAAAAAGGGAGTTCGGAAAGAAGTGGTAAAGTAATAGGAGACAACTGTAACATTGGACATGGAAGATAATTTCAGTCTTTTAAACAATTTAAAATAAATGGTTAAACACAGATTTTTAAACTTCGGTACAGAAAATGTAGTTATCTATTTTACAGATACAAAGATTAGACCCAAGTATGAATATAAAATTGGTATATATGAATATACGGTAAATGTATATGAACAAAAAATTGCATAAAACAATTGATGTTATACTTTGTGTGTATCTGTAATTAAAAACATAGTTTGCCTTGTATTGCACTTATGGGATTACGTCAAAACAATAAAATTGGTAGTATTACAAAAATAAAAGTAGATTTTTTGTTAACTACAATTGTAGATGGGTACAAGTGATGGTATGGGGCTGTTTTTATATCTGTTTGTTCGGCAACGTAGTTCAGGTAATTTGTTAGTATGTCTAAGGACTCTTTTCTGAGTAATCTGGGGTAAGATGTTCTTTAATTGGTTCCTGGAAATACCTTTTTCCAATGAAAGAGGTGCACAGCGAATGTCTCCTTTGCTCAAGTGTTTCCATGTCACAGCAGGTAAGAAAGTTCTGGTAAGTAGTATAGCGAGCACCAAGGATGATGCGGAGGGCTCGCTTTTGGATTTTTTCTAAGCTTTCGCATTGTTTCTTGGTGATGCCGCTATTCCAAACCCGTGTCCCATATTCGAGGATAGGCCGAACATATCCATCATATATCGTTTACAAATCACGAACTGGAAGGCAGTGCCTTTTTAAGATACGTAGCATGTAAAGTTTTCCATTTGCTCTTTTGATGATATCTGTAACATTTGATTCCCATTTCAAGTCACTTTGGATTAGAATACCGAGAAACTTTATAGTATTGACGGATTGTAGATCTAGACCGTCAACGCGAATTGCGGGTAGGATTTCGTGAGAAATTGACTTCCATTGCGAAACACTTGATGGCGTTCAGTTTCATGTGGTGGGTCTTTGACCAGGAGGCGAGATCAGTGACGGCACTCTGCATGTTGGACAGTTCATCTCGAGTGCGACATTCAACAAGCGTCATATCGTCGACGTATTTGTAGGCGTTGATTCCGGTCGGTGGCGCTGCGTCATTAATCATGGCTAGAAAGACAATGGGCCCTAAGCGAGTTCCCTGTGATACTCCAGCCTGCAGGTATCGACCAATCAGATAGAACTTATCTGTAACGGGTGCATTGTTGACGGGATTGCAAGAAACTCATGATCCATGGCACAATGCAGGGGCGAACTCCTAAGCTGATATTAAAGTTTTGTTATGGCGATAGTATGGTCGATTCGGTCGAATGCTTTTGAAAAGTCTGTCACAAAGTCATATCAGAATTTAAGTGGTTCATGGGCAAAATGTTTATTCAGAAGATTATTATTCTCTCTATACGTTTTTTCTTTCAATTCGTGAGTAATACCGTACAAAGAAAATACATATCTTATCTGGACACAATTGTGTTTCTTACATGGTTTTGTATGTGATTTTTTTTCTCTCTCTCCCATTAAGTTTTACCCTCTAGTATGTTGATTTTTTCATCCGGAGAAAGCGAGGAAACCGTACAAGGGTCAACCACCATTAACGTTCATGAAGAATCATTAACTTCAATCACTTGTAAAACTATTGGATCACTACCAGCAGCTGAATTATCATGGAAGATAGGCGACAACCAAGGTCTTCCCAGTAACATAAGTGTTTTGAAGTATCGCATTGCTTTAGACGGAAGTTTGTTAGACTCCAAAAGTACCATCAAGATACTTCCAGAAAGGAATCACCACGGAATGTACATTTGGTGCTTTGCATCTGTTGGGGACTTTCTTGATCAACGGGTAGCTAAATTGATGGTTTATGGTGAGTTGATGTTCTTCAATATGCTAGGATTTTAGACTGGTTGAACTTGATTCTAATTCATTTTTACTGAAAGTACCACTCATCAATAATAAATCAAAAGAGGCTAGCGTTTCAATTATCAATATCGACCCCATCATAACGAAATCATCATTATAATAAGTAATAATTTGACGTCACCTGCCACCTAGGACTGGAAGGGGACTAGCGAGCGTCTATCAATCTCACACTGGGTTGTCTCCTCTCTGTACAACTAAATATTAAATATTAGAGATTCTATATTTTACCAAATAACATTTAGACACTTAATTGGTTTGCCCGAACTTATTTATTTTATTTATGTGTAAAGGCCCACCAGATGTCAAAATATCTACCCTTGATGATCTAGACGATGGTATAGAAACCAATGTAAGCTGCAGGGCTGTTAATGGATACCCTGCTGCGCTCATCCACTGGTACATTGGATCAAGAAATGTGACACACGATTCGTTTCGTAAGACTTCAATGAATGTAGATGGTCGGTACGATGCTGAAAGCACCCTTACCCTCATACCAAAGAGGATTTATCACGAGACACTTCTTCTCTGCCAGGCCGTTCAACCTACAGCTCCCCCAATGCGGTCGATGAATGATAGCATGGTGCTGAATATATCATGTGAGAATCATTTTTAAAAAAATGTTACGTTGAATTGTATGATAGAGAATCTCCCGAAATTGCGTTGGATATTTTCAACATTCCTCGACAGCAATATTTTACCATTTTAATTCTGCACATTTTCATTTTTATTTCTATCTAACATTCTGGAGATGCCTCACATGTCCCCTGTAGGAACCCGTATTCCGATCTTAAAACAGGATGCTATTGATAACGACCAATCAAGGTAATGGACTATATTCTAATTTTCGTGTCATGTCATTGATACGTATGTTTATTCTTTTGAACCGCATTCCATAATTCTGCTCAACACCAATTTTGCATCGTTTTTTGTGTATACACTAGACAGCCCAGTTGTTTTCTTTACTTCTCGACGGCTTACATCAAATAAAGTACGCCAATGGTTTGTGTTGACATGTACTGCAGACGCAAATCCGTTTGCTTCTGTCTTCAATTGGTTCTGCAACGGCACATTATTTCATAACGGCACCCGTAACACATCACGCTCTGAGACTAAACTCGAAGGTGTAACGCTGACCTCTAGCGAAGTGACGATTCGAAATCTTCTGTCGGGAGATCCCTGTGATTTCAAATGCATTGCTTTTTTCAAGCTATGGTTCCGGAAGTGCAGTCTTTCACTCCACATTTTTTCGTAAGTAGAAATGCCTTTTACATTGCATCTTTAGGTTCATTTGTGTTTGTCCTTCTGATTATATGTTATTCATTTAATTAACAGTTGTTTGATTCCATATAAAGAACATTTAACTCATATTCAACAAACCTTCTTCTATTTATCTCAATTCAAGTCACTGAAGGACCAGACCCACAATGTTTTCCTTTTCGCTTTACCAGTGATTAACATCAAAATTCTAAGTGACAACAAAAAACTGAATTGTTCCTTATTGGTACTAAAAAAATATGTTTGTCTTTGCTGGGATTTTAAATGATACAATAAATATTATCATATATTGTATCATTTAAAATCCCCTTTTTTATCTCTTCATACAGTCATCCCAGATCCACCTTCTCGGTTCTTCATCGACCAAAACCAAACGACATCTTCAACTCTCTTCGTTGCCTGGCAACCGGGATTCGATGGCGGGTTGCAACAGATTCTCGCTCTGAAATACTTGTTTAAAATACAAGACAATCTTTAAAACCATATATTGTCCTTTCAACAATTTAAAATCCCCTTTTCTATGTTTACGTTCAGTCATCCCAGATCCACCTTCTCGGTTCTTCGTTGTCCGAAACCAGACGACATCTTCAACTCTGAACGTTGCCTGGCAGCCAGGGTTTAATGGTGGGTTGCAACAACATTTCACTCTGAAATACTGTCCAAACGCCACGCAAGAGGTGAAACAGGGGTGTAATGTTGTCACAAACTTGACGGGGACCTCTCACACATGTGTGGGACTGAACCCATTCACTTGGTACCGGATGACTCTTTGGGCAGTGAACAGCGCGGGGAATAGTAGCACAGTGGAAACAGTAGCTTCAACAACTCGTAAGTTTCTAAATAACGATAATTTCTAACTTACTTGACGTTTGAAATGTTAACATCCCACTATACAAAACATATGTCTCTTTTTTGTTTTTATAGTGAACGCGTTATTTTGCTAATTTCCGTCATGTCAATGCTTTTATGATTCCATACACTTCCATTTTAGTTCCAGACATTCTAACGTTCCTGATGCTCAATTTATCAACCACACATACCTTTCATGTTCCGTTATAAATGCATATCCTTTTGGTCTCTCTTTTACTTTAGAAAATTTTATCTGGCATTTTTCACTTGAAACACTGCTTTTTCTGCATTTTATTTTACTAATGTATGAACAAAGTGCTTTTAATTTTCAAATATTTCTCTGTATGTGTAGTTCAGTCTTTAGTTTGACCCAACTACCTCATCCTCCAAATTGATAATGTCCCCTTCTATCACTTACATACTACATCTTACTCGAAACTGTTTATACAAAAACCTTATACAAGTAACGATTCTACAAGCTCATCTACAGAAAATGTGTCATTTTTTACCAAAGAAAGTAGACTTATTTGTTTTAATTACTTTTATTATAATTTACAGGCCTGTACATTCAGGTACAGATGGTTATTATTGTTAATCCTGCAGGTAATGGTTGTGATCGGATGATGGATAATGCATCAAGGATGAAACTTATTGAAGTATTGCACAAGTGTAATTATCACCACCATCCACTTCAATATGTATACTTTATAATTTATACATTGAGTGTAAGCACCTACTAAATCAATACATACTGACAACTTTCTATTTGATGAACGAGACTTGTCTGAGTTATTTATAATTATTTCTTTCATTCCAAATCGAAACTTTACAAACGACAACCCTTAGATTAAAAACCACTTTAAACGTAATTTATTAACAACTCTGTTTGTTGTCTTTTTGCATACTTCCTCGTTTGGGCTGTATACAGCATTGCAACCCGAGAGCTATGGTAAGAAAGAAAGCTTTATCAATAAGAAATAAGCCTTTTGTTTTCTTGTTTGGTTGGTTGGTTGGATGTGAGAGAGAATTATTTCATATTATTTTTTTTAATATCATTTTCGTACCATTTGAGGGATAGAACACCCTGGTCAACACAAATGTGTTTTTTTGTAGAAAGGGGTTCTTTGGGGATCTACAACATATATTCTGCACAAGTCGTCTTTATTAAGTCCAGTGAAAGGGATATATTTCAGATTTCAGTTCGAATCAGTCAACAGAATAGCACAATTATATTCTCTTCTATGCAAATATTACAACGAATAGCTAGTTCTGACAGGTTTAATAAAGTTTTACAGAGCAGAAATAAGAGGGATGCTCAAACGGAGCAAACTAAACAACCTTTCCCTCATTTAGCTTAAATCTTGTACGTCTCCTTATCTTAAGACTGAGTGTTTACAATCAAATTAAACGATTTACTAAATACAACACATCCCACTCTCTGTCTCTCCCCAAAAATAATTATACCAACATGATTTTCATCTGTTTTTTTTTTTCTTTCCTTTTTTCGTCATATAGGCATAACGGCGAAATGGGATGAACAAGAACATATCTTAACATTGTCAGAGGCAAACCAAACCCTGAATGAAATCTGCTTCATCACACTGAGGACTTACAGCGGGCCAGACTGTGCCTCTGTGAATAGATCAGAGTGCGTTGAACCGGGCACAGAGGTCAGCTTTGACCTGGAAGATGACACAGTCT
This sequence comes from Hemicentrotus pulcherrimus, assembly GCA_003118195.1. Lineage (NCBI taxonomy): Eukaryota > Metazoa > Echinodermata > Echinoidea > Camarodonta > Strongylocentrotidae > Hemicentrotus > Hemicentrotus pulcherrimus. Next base: position 187,688 of record BEXV01000591.1, on the reverse strand, counting down.
TGGTGACCTTTGGTAGGGAGCTGTGCAGTAAACCAGCTTATCTAACAGGTAAAGCTGATAAGTATTCTTTCTTTTATAATTATTAATACAAAAGGGAGACTATTTTGAGATAGCCTCTAAACATTGTCCATCAATTCCCATTAGTTGCGACAGTTGTGAAGATCTTCATGAAAACGAGGTTTCGAAACATACAATATACTTTTTAAAGTGACCAGAACAAAAAATGAAGTCCCCTGTTAATTGCAACTGCATATTCATCATAACTTGCTTCGTAAATGTTATAACTTGCTATAATAACTCAACATTGAAACATAAAGCCGACATTACCTAGATGTAATCTACATACATAACGATAAATAGACAAGGGGCAGAGAGAGGGTTCATGTTTAGCTGTATGTATACGTGGGTGGGTGGAAGAACATGAATATAACTTTGTGTTTGAACGTTTTCACATGTGTGTGTGTGCGTGAGTGTGTTGTGAGGATGAGTGTGTGGATGTGTGTATGTGTGGATTTGATTAACATGTGTGTGTGGGTGGATCCATGTGTGGCTGGGTTCCTATGTGCTTTAAGATTCACATATTGCATGCACATGTCATGAGTTAGATGAATTCCCATGTATTGGGTACGTGTCAGCATATAGGGATAATAAACATGCATGTGTGCGGTTGTTGGTGGATACATGGGGTGTGAGTGGATTTATAAATGTGTGTGTAGTAATAGATATTCACTCTGCCAAACACAACACATACTCCTACATGGCTTCGTATAACGCTATTTGAAACTCAAAGGATATAGAGATGTTAACGAAACATCCGTACATAAACCATGGATATAACTAAATTTGCCCTTTAAAAAAAAATCTCCTACATAATTGTTTAGAAAACCAATAACGACAACATTTTATTCATGATATTTTGTTTGTCCTAGACTCACCAGTTGAGGAACAGCCACCCACTGAAGGTAGCCTTCCCTTCTTGATAATCGCTCTTTCAGTGATTGCCGCTGCTAGCTTCATCCTGCTGATTTCACTGGGTTTGATGTACTTCTATGGAGTGCTATGCTGTGTGAAACGAAAGAAGGGTATGTCGCAAAGTAGCTGGCCCCCTACATTCACCTAGACAAAAAAATACTTTCCCCATTCTTTTTAAATAGTTTGTTCTTGAAGCTTTAGTCTTCAACTTCTTGTGACGTTTCCTCTTTATTTCACCACCTCTTGATTTTTGTCTCTCTTTCATTTTATTTTTGTGTCTCTGGGTCACTAATACTGCCGTTAGATAGCATTTAAACCACCACTGATAGTGTTTTTTTTTTCTAAATACATAATGTTTGATGAGCTTTTTCTTTCGATTTCATTTATTTACCTTTTGGAGTTTCTTTACCTCCTTATTTATTGTTTTATTTGTTTTATGGTAATCACTATTTTTTTTTAACTTACTCAATCGCCCGCTGCTTCAGAATGTGCAATCCGGTTTATCATTGAAAAAAAACCTTACACTTTCACATCCTCTTACCAACTATTATAACGTATACAATCTCCATTTTTTTTTCTCCTAATCTCTCATACATGCTGCATGTAGTAGCTGTAGCATTCATGATAACAAATAACAGTTGTAATGCTCAGACAGGAATCGAGGAAAAAGAAAATGTGGGAAGCAACATATTTCACATATGAAGAATATGAAGTAGGATACTTTAAATGTTATTTATATTTACACGATAAGAAGAAAAAAAAAAATTTCCCCGCAGGCTCCGATCATTTTATTTGTCACAATGTATTTGATTCAAAATCATTATAGTAGAATTTTTGTTGTATTGAATAGATTAATGCAATAATCTGTTTGTAGTTATCATGGATATTTTTTTTTTAATTTAGATTGAGTCAAGGTTTCTTATCACGGTCAAACTTTTAAAATAAAGTACTTATGCTCAAATTTATGCTCGCATTTATAACATGATTTTTCTTTACATTTAATTTCATTCTGTGCACTCCAAGCAGACAATGGAAAACACAATCAGCCAGAAGGTCAAATGGTAGGTCTTTAATGTTGCATTACCTATTGATATGATATTAGAAATTAGTATTAAGGTGAAATCCAAATCATAGTTTTCTTGCAAAATACATGAATATGGGTTAATTCTCAGCTGCGGCATGTCGAAACAACTAATTTCCATACATTCAGCATTTTTAGCACCAATCTTACATTTTAATGACCAAGTTAAATCATAATAAAACCCCATGAATGTAATTGTCAATTAAAAAAGTAAATGTTTTTTTTTTCTTTGTTTTCAATTGAAATTGGAATTGAAATTGACGATAATTTTCTGAGCTGCCGAGAAGAAAAAAAATATAAATAAAATGAAAAAAAGTAATATCGACCGCTTGTTCGGTTTGCTTCTATACTTAATTGTACATGTATTTCCATGTTGATTACCAATCTCAGGCTCGGTAGAGGAAATGCTGTTTGTATTTTTGAACATACAACCTCATAAAGGCTGCGTCAAATGTGCTGTTCGTCTCTAGCGCCATACTTCCTTTATATTTACGCCGATGTGTTTTAGGTATTGAAAATGATTTGCCTCTTTGAATAACAAGCTACTGGTACATTCACATAAAACAGAAAGACTCAGACACCGTTTAAATAAAAAAATCTTAACCATTGATACATGAGCCAACTCTAAATAATGGAATTACATATTTGACATTTTGAAATTCACTTTAGGTATTTTGCTTGAAAATATTATTTTAGGTGGACCAGGGAGAATATGCTGAAATAGCACAAGTACTTCCATCTTACGCCTCAAAATCAACTACAAGCGACTACACGGACTTGAAACCTATTCCTCGCACCAATATTGGCACAACTACAAGCTACTACATGGACTTGAAGCCTATTCCTCGCATCAACAATGACACAACTAAAAGCGACTACGCGGACTTGAAGCCTATTTCTCGCACCAACACTGACCCAACTACAAGCGACTACATGGACTTAAAGCCTATTCCTCGCACCAACATTGACACAACTACAAGCTACTACATGGACTTAAAGCCTGTTCCTCGCACAAACACTGACACAACTACAAGCGACTACATGGACATGAAGCCGATTTCTCCCACCGACAACGACGAATACATCAGTCCTAGTGCTACTCGAAAGTGTTCTGAGGCTGTCTATGTAAATAGGGACATGACCGATGAAAGTGCGCCTCATTACGATCCAGACAATCAAGATTGTGTTAGTCCTAGTTCTACTCGAAAGTGTTCTGGGGCGTTAAATGTGAATACATACGAAAAGGCGTCTAAAAACGAATCCGGTGAGCCTCAATATAGCAATACCCTTCCCACAGCACAAGAAGCTAAAGCTAAAACAACTACTACATATATGAACATGTATCCCATACCGCCTATGTCGTCTCCGTAACATATTTCATTTACGATAAATAAGAGTGACGCACTGGGTAAATCAAAAGTTGAATGTGCTAACACATGAACATAGCCTTATCAGAAATGGTACGAAGATCCCACTTAATAAGCAATAAAGAGTCCTTTCTCAGAAAAAAAAGGAAGCTTACACCGTCAAAAGCTTTCGTAGATCAAAGTTGGTGAAGGTTTGCATACATATGGTGTTTTGTCGTTGTTTAAGAGTTATATTCTTAAATCATTTCACATGTTAAAATATCAAGAATGTGAAGAAAGAAACTAGAATTTGAAAATAGCTGATGCCCAAAACTGTACGAGTAGGCTTACTTGTTGTTTATGATTCATGTAATTTTCTTTAAATACTATTATGATGATTGTATCGAATTTTATCACACCTCTAAATCTACAGAATAAATGAGTGAAAGAGTAAATTACACTCCATATTTCAGTAGTAATATTAAATTCAAATTAAGAGAATGCCAAATGTTATGTATTTAGATTAATATTCTTTATGTATTATCAAAATTCACTCGAAATGTATAGATTGTCTTTTATTAGGTTCCATCAACACATTGTAAACAATTCCACGTTCGATTTTAGAACATCATCTTATGCAGGTAAACATTAATTTGAACAGGCGGACTCCTATCATAACACTATGACCTCTTGCAAACGTTGCACAATGGATTCGTTTGTATTAGAACATTTGTAGGTAAATCTATTAAACCTGTATATCCATTTCCATGTTTATCTGTATATATATACATACTTATCACTTAACAATATTAACACATCTATTTGCTGGTTTATAACGAGAAATAAATATTTACTGATTCAGAATAATATGATGTACATATTGAATTATACCTACTATCGTATGTTATTAGGATTTCTTGCACCGCTTGTGTACTATAATTTCAGTTAGGGTTAAAATCTGTCAAATTTTCATGAGTTTGAAATTCGGACTTTAGTAAGCTTAAGTGCAGGATGAATGTATATATATATATATATATATATATATAATGATGATGTCTGAATAAAAATTCCTATTTCAATAATTGTCGAAGGATATCTGTCGAATATTTCATCTTAAATTAAATTTTAAATAAAGATAGCAATTACATGTAAGACATGACAACCTGCTGTTCTGCACATTTAATGTGTATGAATGTGTATGGCATGAAGTGCATTTCATTACAACTACTTGCTCTCGAAGTAGATTTCATCTCCTACTCTGGCTTGTAAGTCTAACCACTTGCAGGGTCACATTGTAAGCAACACTGTAAAAACTTTATTTATAAGAGGAACACTTTTAAAACAATGTGCTGTTAATTATGAGATATATGTATATAGTGTGGTGTTTCAATAATGCAATATCTCGGTCATGTGTAGGACAATCGCAAAGTTCAGAAAATTGAATGATACATCCTCAATGAACTAGCAATGACCTCTTTCAATATATTTGTACACACATTATCTGTAAGTGTAAAATGTAGTTTTAAGATGTACAATCAAATTAAATTTGAACATATTTTTTTTCTGCACAACATTAGTGCTTGATAGTTTGAGATTAGATTCAAATAGTGAGGGTTTTGCACTGCATATATTTGTAACGTTAATAATTGTATTACTATAATGGCAGATATTATAATTCTCATATAAGGTCACATTTACATGTTTGTAAAACCATGTACGGTTTCACTCTAAATGAGAAGAGTATTTGTAATATAGACTGCAAGATTAATTGACTTTAGACGAATACAAATAATTTAAATGTAGCAAACAAGTCTTATATTGTAAATCCTGGGAGACTTGAAGGTCATTTATAAATGTGTATGCATTTGTATCTGAGCAAATCGAATCCTAAACTGATCAATTCATTGTGATATTCTTGTATACAACGAATGTAATTAATATTGCTTTTGGAGTATTTCAACTTTACCTCATCACATGAGGATATCCGTCTAGTGGACATTCATTTTCTATTGATCAGTATATATTATAATATGTACAGTCTGTCTGTAATTCTGTTCATTGAAGGTCTATTCCCGAAATATTTTCTGATTCATCGATGAATCAATTTGTTCAAAGCATTCGTTTCATCTTTGCATTGCACTGAGTGCACTGCGTGACAGACCTGCATAAAATATACCCCTTAGTATGTATTTCAATAAAAGCTGCACAGATAAAGCAATGGTCAGGTTTTAAAAGTGTATAGTTACTTGTTACACTATACTATGACAGATCCTTACAATGCGTTTCAATAAAAGCTGCACAGAAAAAAAAAAACAATGAGCCTTAAAAGTGTAATGATTAAAGCTATGGTCACAAATCTGAGCAGCGACCGACCGATCAGTAGCCTGCTCGGTCGCTGATGGAATTAAGGCATCGCCCAGCAATTAGATTAGTGCCGCGCGACGACCGCCCAGGCACCGAGCGTATTTTGGGCGGCGAGTGAAAAGTGAGCAGGCGCCGCCCAAATTTTAACTCCGCGCTAAAACTTCAGCGGCGACCGAGCGATGCCCTAAAAACGAGCGGCTCCTGGGCGGCCGCCGCTCGGTGGCCGGGCAGCCGCCGGGCAGAATTTGTTAAAAACTCGCCGCTCGGCCGCCGAGCTGGCTACTTTTGGGTAATGTGACCATAGCATAAGCTGCCGAGTGTATTATTGTATCTGCTTTCGCCGGAGAGCTTGAAGCATTTCATATTCCTTACATTCTCCGCTGTCACAGCAAGCTTCAAATGCAGAATCGATGGCCATATTATCAGCAGGCTCTACAATATTGTCTGAAGTGGAGGATATGAAAATGAGTTATTATTTCTCCAAGGATTAAGGGTATGACGAAATTACACATAAACACGTTTTAAAAGAAGTTAAACTAAATAATAACAAGTAAAACAACAATTTCAGGAAAAACATTCTCTAAAGAAAACAACATGATTAATGAACGATGATGACAAGCAAAATAAAATAATGTAAAAGTCACAAATTACAACAAGGAAGCATCACTTTAAATACATACTGAATGAAAACCAGATGCATGAAGAAAGTGCAATTTAATTGCAAGATATATAAGATAATAAATTAAACACAAGCTAGGGTAAATATATTCAACAGAGAAAGATAATATACAAGCATAATATAAGGTGAATATTGTGCATCCACACCCACGAGATAGGGATAAATGTTAAAGTTTGGAAGATTCAAGTACAAGCTGAGAGTTCTAGAGTTCAAACTAGAAATGTGAGAGAATAATATGTGACAGAAAAGTGTAAAATATTTATGAATGATTTCAAGGAAATAAAGATATTTACATGGAGGGAGTAGGGTTATTTATGGATGAAGTTTCAATAGCAGAATTAACGGAGGACGACAGAGCGAGAGGGTAGGGGGCCTGATATGCAAACATTTGATACAAAACAGCTGGAGAGATATATAGTCATGCAATTGTGTTATAAAAGAAACGGTGTGGGATCGAAGAGAAAAATTTGATCATGCAAGCATATAAGAATTTGTGGTGTACTGCAAGGTTCTGGAGTAATCAAAATGATAGCAAATTCGGCCCAGTCTTGGTACAGTAACACGTACTGTACGCCGACAGATTAATATGGTACCACACAAAACATAATTTATGGCAATACAAATGGGGCCTAATTTTCAAACTGCTAATTGTCATATTCAAAACATGAAGGCATTTGAAGAGCTATTCTTTTAAAGGAACATTTTTTATCTGATGTCTTTCCACACTTGCATAACATGATAAAGCTAGAAAATTACTGCTCACCGCTCCCAAGTACTCAACCTTTTCTTTAAAGGGATAGTTGACTTTGCGTATAGATAGTGCTACAGAAGCATCAAGTAAATATCACATTCATACTTAACTATAAATCATCAAGTAAATATCACATTTATACTTAACTATAAATCATCTAATAGTAACAAGGGTATGTGAATAGGATTTCTTAAATATATAGAATTGAAGACAAAAAATATATTTGCTATCATTATCAACGGCATTTAAAACAGAACACACACAAAACTTTGATAACGCCCACAACATTGCTTGATCAACTAACACAATCATCATCTACATGTGACCTTTTAAATCGATAGTTGATTGAGTTCATAACATTGTCAATATTCAAGATATATCTTTTTGCTTGGTGCAGAGTTTGATATGTTTACTCATTATTTTTGCTTATACTAAATGCAAGAAATGTATTAGGGGCCTGGCTTTTCTGATGAACTAATAGTTTATTTGATTCAGGTTCAGCATCTATGGCAATATTATTTTGGAACGACTCATTACAAGGGTTGACCGACTAGGAATACACAAAGTATATATCCTAGCGTTTTTTTTAGGTTACGATAAATATTTTTAAAAATACTAAAAAAAATCATTCATAAATAGGCTTGATATATCTAATTAGAGTCATAAATATATAGGCTCAGTTTTTTTTTTCTTCTTCTAGAGCTCCAGGAAATACCTTTACATCATTTGATACCGTTGTCTGATAAAGGGAAATCATTTTACATGCATATTGCTAAATATGTAGCTGGGGTAGTTTCATATACAAACGTGTCACAAAACAATTAGGTACTTCTCAATCGGTTTGTTTTTAAATACTAATACTATCATGAAAGCAACCTTAGGGACGTAAAATATACCTTATACTTTATATATACATACAAATATAGTATATATATATATATATATATACTATATACATATATAAAGATGTATAGAAACAGAGTCAATTAAAGATAAATGTAGGCCGCATGCAAATCCTCACATTCCATTCCAAAAAAATGTGATAGATATTGCGCGGTACACAAACGTCATTGTGACATTGAATCCAGCAATAAATCATTAAAACTCTCAAGGTTGAATTGCATAATCAACGAAATTGATTATCATTAATTCAATCATGAAATGATTTTTGTTCGATAAGTCAGGGACCTTGCAAGAAGCAAAACAAGTAATGATACATTTGTATGTAAAAACATATTTGTAGTGAATGAGAAAAATAATGGATAAATAAATCTGAAGTTGTAATCCCAGTCGGAAAAAATCAAGTCTCACTCTAAGGTGCATTAACTAGATCTCGAGAACGATGGGTGGAAGTGGTTGAAAAGTCAAGCACGTATTTTCTCAATTTAGAAAAAAAAAGTGGAAAAGAAAGGAATTGTATTGTATTACCCCCCTCCCCCCCATCCCCCCCCAAAAAAAAAAGGTGAAAATAATCGCTGAAAACGAAATATTCTTTATAACTAAATAGTATAAGGAATTGTATTCTAAGCATAAGCTTTGTTATGTATAGGACCGTCTTTATGCATTGATGGCCTTAATGCAGAATTGTACAAATGTTTCTGGGATGACTTGAAGTGTATGTTGATTGACAGTTTAAATGCAAGATTTGTCTGAAAGCCAGAATCAACCTGTTATGACATTACTGCATAAAACGGGAGACTGGCGTTTAGTAGATAACTAGAGACCGACCTCGCTGTTAAACATTGACTATAAGATCGTTGCAAAAACGGGTTGTAAACGTATGCATAATGTAATGGCAATTTGAATTCCTCCCGATCAGACTGGAAACAACGTTTTTAAAACGGCTTTTGATAACATGTGTCAATTGTATTGATTCCCTATGTTATTAGATAGATTTATGTTCAAAGAAACGTTAAAACATTGGGTCAACACACCCTACAGCAATACAAAAGGCATATAGTTGGGTCTCTAAGGATTTCGGAATATAACAGGTGTGGGACAAGGTTATCCGCTATCGGTTCTTATATTTATACTGGTTTCCGAAGTTTGCAGAAGTGCCGAGGGTGTAAGAATAAAGCAAAATACCGACACATTTAAAAGAAATGTGTATTTCTTTCACAAATTCACCTGTCTAAGAAGAGAATATCAAAATATATAAATTAGCAGAGCCAGAGGACACGGTAATTATTGTTAACTCTATAGAAGCTGGAAACATTGACATAAAAGAGATGACAGATTTGGGGTCTTAGCAGGGCCAAACTGAATCTAATATATTTCCATAAAAGATCGCTATCAATCTAAACAGATCAATGTATAGCTTTCTCTGCGGATCAAAACAGGACAAAGTTAAACGGGCGGTTGTTACTCGTGCTGCAGAGAGGTTAGATTTGAACGTATAGATACTCAAACCAAATTTCAATCAATGCAAATCATTGCAAAGTAATGTTCAGATATTGGATCAGGTTTATTCAAGACATACCATTAGTTTTGGAAGTATACGGCTCAAGCAAAGACATGTTCTCGCCATGTAAGATAAATTTACCAATGTGCATTGCTAACTTACTCACATACTGGTGCGAGTTAAGAGTTAATTTCCAGAATGTAAAAGACATATGTAATGAAATTCTGTTCTATAAAGGTATCATTAAACATGGACGGAATGTCTTATATTTCGAAGAATTGAATGTACACGGAATTGTAAAGTCAGTCGTGTATTTTAAGGCGGTCAGTAGGTATCACGGACCACTCTTTACGAACGTTTGGGTTAAAGTTCTTCGTCAGATAACTTCAAATTTTCGAAACTGAAATGAGCTTTTGCAAAAGAAAGGGCAGACAAATTATGAAAAAAATAAATAAAGAAAAAACAATCTAAATATAACTAAAACAGAAGTTTGAAAAAAGCTTTGGACATTAACCTGCGACTTGAGTATATTTTGTCTTATGAAAGCAAAACACTTGTATAATCTCTCGAACGAGTTAAAAAAACAGGAAATCCGCCGGTGTCATTGTTTTGGCAGGAATTACTGCAGCTGCTAATCAACTTTGATCGAAGTCTTGTTCTGTATTTTAAATTTAAACAGTTTAGAGTCAACAGAGTAAGAAAATTTGATTTCATATTGCTTCATAAAGTTTTACCCTCAAAAGACGTTTATAAGGTGTATATAATGAATACTTTTAAAAGTACATCCTTCAATAGTCATTCAATTTGGATGACTTTTAAAAGCGATTTTATGTTTTATGTCAGTTGGCAATACAGAAACCAAGAAAAAGGATTCATTAATATCAAGATGTATCTTTCTTAGTTAGGTCTTCAACGCATTTATATTATTGCCTTGACATTTCCCTTCCACTTTCATTTGTCTCCCCTAATTTTAATTAACAATTATAAAATGCCCCGCGAATTCGTATACATATATATGTATATGTATATATTCATTCGAATTTTATTTCTGTGCTTTTCTGTTTTTTAAGCAGTTCCATATCACGAACATTTTGTAAATTGAGCTATTTCCTATTTTAAAATATGTCTATTTTTGCAGGTACCATTGGTGACGTTGCAGTTTCCATCCGCACAGCAACTATTCCTGTCGCCGGGGAAGATATTACATTATCTTGCTCCTAAAAACCCTCATCTCACTATCGACTGGTAATTTGGATGAAGGATAATGAAACTGTTCTAGCCTTGGACAATTGTCAAAACTCTTCCTGTCATACGAAAATTTCAAATTCTTCGAAGTTCAACTTTACTTCAGAATCTAATAGACAAGGTGCAGATCTCACAATCTTATATTTGGACGAAGATGACATCGGCATGTTCCAATGTAAAGTTACGCCAACACGTGCATCAGAATATAAAAACTAAAAATAATCAAGAAACATTACCTAAAAGTACAAGTACCAGGTAAATAAGTTGAAAATGTAGTTCGTGTAAAATATTCTGTTCAGAATCAGAATTCAAATTTAACTTCTTATCAATCCGTTCATGCAGTATAATATGCAAATCCAAATGTTTAGGTTTATTTCAAAACGAGTCCGGAAACTCAACTTCAAGATCTCGTGAATGAACAATTCACATGCAAGTATTTAGGCATTCAGATGCGTTATTATAAATACTAATCCACCGTTTTTTGTTTAATTGTATTACGTTGTATTTTTATTTAATCCAGATATACCCGCATTATATAAGAAGATGATTTTTATCTGAATAACTGAATCAAATCTAAGTATATCAAAATGCCTATGCTCATACTGTTTTAACACTTATACCCGAAGCTTGGATTCAAGTTACGTTCACAACTTTGGGTAACCAAGGAAATAATTGTCGGATTTAACTGAATTAATAAAAGACCATCCTTGAAATTCGAACTGTATTCAAAGCTATGATTAGAAACTAATGAACAGGTTTGTGTATTTACACATTAAAGCTCCGCCTGCGAGACTCTACATAGTTGACGACTTACACCCGGATGGGCACCTGAACCATACAAACGTAACACTGGCGGCTTGAGAGCCTGTTGACGTAACATGTTTATCAGAGGGTGCAAGACCTCCTGTTGTACTTGAGTGGGCATTCCCTGACGAGGTGTCTGTGATTGTCGAACACCAAGTTGATGTTGTACAAGGTTACACCTATGCCTCTCGAAAGTTTGCTTCGATACGACCCACAATGAATGATGACGGGAAGATCGTCAGATGTTTTGCTTCGCATCAGGAACTGAACGGAAGCACTCCTTGTTCAGTTTACTTAAACACTCAGGGTAAGAAGTTCTTGTATGCAAGCGATTTCTTAGTAATTAATCCTTGACCGCTTTTTTTGTAGATTCACCTTTTGTGACGCACGATTTGTATTCTTCCTTATATTTAAAAGATAGCGTAGTTGACTATATTACTTTTGTTTACTTGTACATTTGAGAAAAAAAAAAGTAGAACCCGTTTTTCGTGTATGCATAATACTTGTACATCAGAACAGGCAGAATACTTTCCTAAATATAAACATTAGTTCAACTCATTAACATGTTTTTGCATATCATGTGAGCTAATGTAAAAAGGTGAAATACGATGAGGAATAGGAAATCTCAATTTGTGATTAATAATGTTATTATAAAGATAAACGTGCTGCACACTGATTCAGGCGTATGGAGTAAAACATTAACAATATGACAAGGGGCAGACAATTCATTGGCTAAGCTCCTCCTACCTTTGTTATAATCGTATGTTTTACAGCGGCAACGATCCTGGATTCACCTGATAACCTATCCGTCAGGCCCCACCAGCCGACATCTTCAACTATCTCCGTTGCCTGTGAACCTGTTTTCATTCTAGGCGGATTCTAGCAAATGTTTCTCCGACTTAAACAATGGATCAGACACAGATAAGATTTTCGCGTTAACGCTGTATAAACTAAGTAAGCTCAAACTATTTTACAACGTATTAACCCATTAAAATTTTGGACAATTCCAAAAATGCCGAAAGCAGCTTACCACTTAATAAAACCTGTGATATAAATATATTTGAAATCGCTTGCCTGTTTAATCATCCAGTTGTCTCATAAGTCTATAACACATCTTGTTTTAAGCCGATCTTCCTCATCATTGTATGAATCGGTTTAATAATGTCAGTTTAAATGAATCCTTAATTACGATTAAATGCAAGTTGTACATTTTGTTTCTTCATGTGGATTTAAAATGGTTTCACAACTCACCCAATTTTGCTCTGCCTCACCCATGATATTCAACTTACGGTAAATTAATTATAAGGGCCTCAGAGGCATTGACCTGCCTGTATTAGTAGCTAAAAGTGCGTTAAAGTTAATTTCATGTTTGGGCATAAATATTTGTTGACTAACCATGTTTATTTTTTGTATATATTGCTGTTAAATTAAGAATGAATTATGAACTAGCTGTGTTTGAGCTGCACACTGTTTCAGTCTATCTTCTGTTCTTTCTTTGCCTTCATGTTCTTCAGGTGGAAGACACACACCTGAGTCTTAAATGGGTAAGCCCGTATGCAGTTTGCTCTGTATCATTCCGAAAGTCTTGTGAGCGGTGTGTTGAGATGGAGTTCAACGGCTTCGAAGGTACTATGCTGGGCTGTGATACAGGTATCTGCATAGATGAAGTTTCGCGTGTTCTCTTTTGAAGGGATGTCCGCAGTGTAGATTTTGTAGAGTGTTGGCGCCAGGACGCCACCCTGAAGGTGACTACTCTTCTGTTCCTGCCATCTGCTCTTCTGCCCATCAAGTTCGACAAGGAATCGTCAGATCTGCATCATCTTCCGGATAAACCCGGTGTGTTAGACGTCATAGTGATGTCGTGAAGTTTTGTATGTAGCCTTTGGTGATTGATAGTGTCCCATTATTAATGCCTCATGTTCATACGAGTTGATAATCCAACGAGAATGTATAACACGCTTGGAAACCACAAAACAACGAATCTATCAGAGTGCAATTTAAGAGTATTAATCGTAAAATAAGACGCGTTAATCTTCATTAGAGTATTCGAAATTAAACAAATAACACTCTATAATGCTTAACAATAATGGATACCTATGAAGCTCGCTTATCTAATAACTTATTTGAGGCGCTATACAAAACAAAATCCAAAAAATAGACAAATCTCTCTCCAAGATTTTTACAACACGATATCATTGTTACTTTGAGTATAAAATAAAACCTTTTTAACATGAATTGCTGTTTTTGTGTGTACATGCCTATCTGTTTTGCACGTTGTGTTTGATACTACAAGACATACATGTGTTTCGTGTTTGTTTGAATTATTTTGCTAATGGCAGCCCAAGGGCTTACATGTAATTGCATAGGGGAAAAAGTGAAAGCACGAAAACCAAATATATAAAAAAAAAAAAATATATACACACATAAGAGACATGATGAGCATATTACACGAAGTTATGCCAAGAATGTGTTCTGTATAATAACAAATATTCCTTCCCATTCCTACCCCACCCGATTCGTAGTTGTATTTACTCTTTATGTTCATAATTAGTAGACACTATATATTTGCTTCCTGCTATTGTGTTTGATTTGAAATTTCAAATGAATTTACTGAAAACCACGATAAGTTTTGGTATAATGCACGCTAAGCATTGCTCGTTACATAAACATCAAAAGCCTACGTAAAACGTGTACAATGAATATTCTGTTCATACCTTCCGATTTGAAGTAATTTGGTCACAATTACCAAACAAAATAGCGCCCCTATTGTTAAAGCATTTATAACACTTATTTGAAGTAATTTGGTCACAATTACCAAACAAAATAGCGCCCCTATTGTTAAAGCATTAATAACACTTGCATTGTCATTTCAAATTAATGGTTTGGTGAAGTTTGTGAAACTGTACCGATCTGAGACGGAGATTGCTAGCATCCATCATGATATTTGATTCACTTTCAACGCAAGAGCGGCATATCAACAACGAATCCTCCGATGTGGCAAATCTTTGCGAAAAAAACATCGTCTTGCTCCCTTCATACTGTTTGATTTTTTCTTCAGCAAGTCTCTGCCATATCCTTTCTTTTATAATCATAGGGTGCATTATTGGATAGAGTTGTACAAGAGCACTTTTGTATTGGCAAGATACAATTACTAAATTATGAAGGTGATTTGTGCAGAAGTTCTTCTTTTTCTCGCCATTATCATTTCCAAATCTGGTAAGTTTTGTTTATGAGTTTTAATCCGCTTAAGTTATTTACTTTATTGATGTATATGATAGAACTAGATAGATTCACAGAAATGTAAAATCACTTCAATTGTATAACAATTCCGATCGTTGGCAAAGAACATGCTCGTAATAAAATATTATCAGAAGATTTTCCAACTCATCTTTATCTTATATCGCATTTATACTTACTCACTGCTGTCCTACTCAAACACTTATCACAAACTATTGGGCACAATATTTATCTACTGGTGGCAACGTGCCGTTTTAATTCACCGTAATCTATGTATGTGATACGTAGCTATAGAGGACGGCACGAGAGGGCCCGCCCCAATTCAATGATGAGAAACAATTCAAAGTAAGAAAAGGCAAGAAACGGCAAAACGAAAAGAGGGGAGGACCATATAAGGGGATGCCTGGATCATCTTTAACACTTTCCTCCTCACCGGTTGATTCGCATTCAGTTTTCAGAAATGAAAACGACGGGTGCCCCCTCACATCTTTCCAGTGCCCCTTCAATGTATTATCTGCTTTACCCCTCTGTATTTTATTCGTGCCATTAGCAATGTACCAAGTACATTTCCATTGGAATATGTTTCATTTAACCCATGCAGTATTCCACGCAGCATTTGAAGTGTCTATTCAGACATTCTATACTATTCCGGTCATCGGGGAAGACTTCACAATGGTCTGTACTTTCACACCGAAAAGTAGACATCGGCGGCTAATTTGGACCAAGGGTAACAACATCACGGTAGCCACTCATTTGTGTGACACGTATTCGGCTTGTACATGGGTTACCGTTCCTGACCGATCCAAGTTTAGTTTAAAGGCAGACATTTCCAGCGGAAATTTAACATTAACACAACTTGCCAGAAATGATAGCGATACTTACCAGTGCAGAGTAAGCAATACATACGGGGTAGTGAATAAAGGATCAGCTAGCACACAAGTGACACCATTATCACGAGGTATACTCGATTTTGTTATTTTAATGATTTAACACAGCAAAACCCAAGGATAATGTCTGAATGTGAAGCTAACTCATGATATATGAGTGTACTTTTGATTAAAATGTAATTCAAAACCTTTATTTGCCTTTCTTGAATTATGAGAAGCTTTAAAAGAAATGGAAGTTTTACATTGTTCACATATTATTAAACGGGCAAGTGATTAACTTGAAACATGCCTATTATATCATTATCTTACGGAATGTCTTGATAATACCGTGAATATTACAATTTGTAAAATATTGGGTAGCAAGTTTCTTTCGTACGGTGAGGGGACTACGATTATGTACATTGACACTTGTCAAAATACTTATATTCAGGCACACTTTTAAGAACTTAATAATTTAAACAATGGGTAAAAATATTGATTTTAAGGGAACTTTGTTAATGACACCGTTATCACGAGGTATACTATTCATTATAATGAACTAACACATTACAAATCAAGGATAATGTGAAGCTAACTCATGGTATATGAGTGTACTTTTTATTATAAATTAATCCAAACCTTTATTTGTCTTTCGTGTAGTACGTGAAATATACTATTTTAAGATTTCAAAACAAATGGAAGTCTCACGCTTTACACGTACTTTTAAACGGGCAAGTGATTAGCTTAATGCATGCCTATTATATCATTATTTTACGAATGTCATGATTATTCCATCAACATTACAGTTCGTAAAATATTGAAGGGACGTTAGTTGCTATCGTACGGTCAGGGGATAATTATTGTATTCGGACACAGCTTTACCAACTCATTTACTTAAAAATGAGTAAAACTTTTGCTTTTATAGGAGCTTTGGTAATGAATCGTGATGCTCCTATGTGTAACTTTGAAGTGGTTATGTTTTAAATGGAATTAGAACGGAGAAGTACAATTCGAAGCGACCTTTCATTATGATTTTCCCTTTTCTGTCGCCAGCTCCGCCCAATATGATCAGTATATATGCTGAGAGATCGAGCCGTTATTACTACTATAACGCCGATATAACGGTAACTGCTGGAGAGCCGTATAACATCACATGTGTAGTATACGGGGCCAGACCACCTGCAGTATTGCAATGGCGTATACCAGATGATGTAATTGTGGTTCTTCAGGATCAGTCTGATATCGTACAAGACAACATCTATGTTTCTCGGAAGGCTGCTACGATTACGCCATCTAGGAATGATCAAGGAAAGATTCTGCGCTGTGTGGTATCACATCCACAACTACAAAACAGTCTTCAACGCACACTTCACCTGAATGTTCAAGGTAAGCAAACGTGTTAAAGTAGAGGGCACAATCTCGTTATTTTTTGTGGTGCCGATGATATCAAAAGTGAATCAATATCTTGTTCTTGTTACTATTTATGTAATACCCTACTCATATATCGGAATTTTAGCAGTCTGTGGGCAAAATCTTAATGATTATTTCCTTTACAAGGCATTTAGCTGCTGAATAAAAAGTCGTATTTTGCACGCTGCTCCGAATATGAAAGCGGGGTGGGTAATATTTGCCATATTGCACTCTTCCTGGTTTACCCGGTAAACCACTCTACCAAATCAGAGGGTAATATCCTGCCATGCTCCACTCTTCATACGCGCAGTATTGTGTAGGCGTTAACGTGTACGCGCTGTAACAATCATTGTTATGTCACAAATACATACCTGACCGAATAACATGAAATCAGATTGATCCGTAAACAGACGTGAGTAAAAGTCATGCTTGATACCAAAGTTGTATATCATTCGTAAACAAATTCCTTGTATAGGTATTAATAATCATATTAACAGGGGATCTTTCGGGGTATATTGACCGCGCTGAGACCAGATTACCCTCGTCAATTGGTCAATATTATAGATACACCCCCCTCAAGCCCAGTCAATAAACTATAAATATTAGCGCATGTTTATTCAGAAGATAGATATTTTCTCTATATGTTAGATATTTCTCTATGTGTGTATTCGTTCAATTCATGAGTAAAACCGTACAAAGGAAATATATATCTTTCCTTGACACATAATTTATGTTTCTTACATAGTTTTGTGTGTCTTTTTTTTCCTTCTCACCCTCTCGCATGAAGTTTTACCCTCTAGCATCTTGTTTTTTCAATCCGGAGAAAGCGAAGAATACGGACAAGGATCAACAATCATTTACATTGAAGAAGATTCATGGACTGCAATCACTTGTAGAAGTATTGGATCACTACCAGCAGTTGAACTAACATGGAGGGTTGGCGACAACGAAAGTCTTCCCATTAACATAAGTCATTTGAAGTATCGCAGTGATTTGGACAAAAATTTGTTTAACACCGAAAGTACCATCAAGATACATCCAAAAAGGAAACACCATGGGATGTATCTTTGGTGCTACGCATCTATGGGAGACTTTCTTGGTCTACGGGTAGCTAAATTGATGGTTTATGGTGAGTTCCTGTTCTTCAATATGCAAGGATTCAATACTGCTGGAATTTGGTTGGAATTATTTGGGATATTCATCAATAATTAATAAAAAGAGGTTTGCGTTTCAGTTACCAATATCGACCCCATCATAAGGAAATTATCATCATTATTTTTAAAAATTTGACGTCACCTGCCACCTGGTACTGGAAGGGGATTAGCGAACGTCAATTACCGTCATACTGGGTTGTCTCCTCTCTGTATAACCAAATATTATGTATCAGAGATTCTATATTTTTTACCTAAGGACATGTTGACACTTGAAGGCTTTACCTAAACTACTTTTTGTTAAATTATTTCTAAAGGCCCATCAGATGATGTCAAAATATCTACCCTCGATGATCTACACGAAGGTATAGAAACTGAGGTAAGCTGCAGAGCTGTTAATGGATACCCTGCTCCGCTCATCCATTGGTTCATCGGATCTATAAATGTGACACACGATTCGTCTCTTGAGACCTCAATAAATGTAAATGATCGGTTTGATGCTGAAAGCACCCTTACCCTCACACCAAAGAGATGTGATCATGGGAAGCATCTTCTCTGTCAGGCTGTTTTTCCTACGAGACCCTCCATGTGGTCGATGAATGATAGCGTGGTCCTAAACGTATCATGTAAGTATTATTAACTTCGCGTACACAAATATTGGTAAGGACAGTATAATACTGTTTTTATATTGCTTATGGCATTGGTCTGTCTATGTGTCTATCAAGGATCCTCATTTTTTTAGATTCTGCTAGTTTGTTTTATTTTTAATTCTACACATTTGTATTTCTACTTGTATGTATATTTTAACGAAATGTTTCACTCGCGCACTATGGGCTGGCGTTTTCCCATCGAAAAACCAGAATGTATATGGATGACAAGCATTCAAAGTGATAGGCCATAATTTTCTTCTTTTTTCCTGCAAACAATGAATCCCTACCCTTATCTATCGTTTCATTTTTCATCACCTCATTTCAAAACTGATTTTCCAAATTGTTCTTCAATGTAGATGACCCAGTTGTGTTCATTTCTTCTCGACGGCTTACACTAAATAAAGTGCGTACTGGGTTCGTATTGACATGTACCGCAGACGCCAATCCTCCTGTTATCTTCAAATGGTTCTGTAACGACACAAGGTTGTCTAACGGCACTCGGAATATATCACTCTCCGAGACCTTACCCGAAGCTAAAACGCTGACTTCCAGTGTAGTGGCGATTCCAAACCATCTGTTCGAAGATCCATGTGACTACACATGCATTGCTCATTCAATTTATGGCTCTGCTAGTGCAGTCTTCAGCTCAACTTTTGTTTGTAAGTAGACCATTTTTATTATTCAGTGTAGCTATTTGTTTGTGTCCTTTCTATCAAATGTTCTTGTTTTCATTTAATCAAACGGTGCTTGCTTTGAAACGGAAAACGGTCAACTTATATCCATAGAAAGCAGTCTTTTATTCTTCATTACTGATTAGGTGTATGTAACTGAAGAAACGAGACCCTACCAATTTCCTATTGCAGTATAACCACTGATCAACATCTAAATGCAGTTATTCCGGAATCACCTCCTTGGCTTATCGTCGACCAAAACCAAACGACATCTTCTGCTCTCTTCGTTACCTGTCAACCTAGATTCAATTTCACGTTACGCTACATTTTGTTTAATCGAAGGTCCTATGAAATACTACAATATTTTATTGGATGACTAAAACATCAATCAATCTCATTAGTGCCAGAAGAACCGACTAAAGTAAGATTTTTAAAACCCCTTCACAGATCTGAATTGCTTTCATTTTCGAAGCGCAAAAATAATTTATTGAGCGTGTCAACCATTAATCTATGTGACTACTCATTCTGCCAATGAAAAGTGATACTGCTTCTACATCTCTTTTTATCTACAGATATTCTGGAAATTCCATGATGGTTCATGACGTAAACGTCTCCAGTTTCAACCCACACGGAGGTATAATTCACGAATGAAAATATTAATTCTTGTCTTCGAAAATTTATCCTAACACCGTATGAGATGAGCGTGTAAACTAGTAATCGGAACCTAGAAGTCCTCCCAGTCGTTTACACGCCACTATCAATGTGGCAGGACGAGGATATTCTAGCAACAGATAGATGTCAAGGAGTGGAACGCAAACACGTGCAAATTGTTATATATATATATATATATATATATATATTAAATTACAGTTTTAGGGCAGATTTTTCCAGTAGATACTTAACTATTATGAACTAAACGATGGAAGACAGTGCCAGATATCAGTGTTTATTAGCTCTACTTGAACGGAATAGCTGGAGACATGGTGGTTGACTCATTATAAGATTGTACTTTATTTGGTTATCTATACATTGGCTGAATCGTTTACATATATCAATTAAATTTTACAAATACATAGAATACAAAAATGCAAAATTAAATACCAGATAATAATCAGGGTGCATAGGCTACTGGTGGTCAATGATATTAAAACAAAGAGAACAACCAATATTAGTAATAACACATACTTCATAATTGCATTGAGAAAAGTTGTTGTACTTGTGATCAATAAAATATGTGCATCATTCCTACCATTCTATCTTCCCTTTTTCGACTCCTTCTCTCTCTCCCTCTCTCCATCTCTCTCCCTCTATCTCCCTCTCTCTTTGGTATGCGTATGTCTATATCTAGCATGTGGGCTGTTGATAGATATATCAATAAATTTAGGAATGGATCATTCAAAGTCAAAATGATTTAGAATGAGATCATAAGGGAATTAGTCACAATTGATAAAAACGATTGAGTATTATAATTTTTTTAAAAATGCAAAGTTATAATTCTTAAAGTCTTCAATAAACAATCAGAATGAAGTTCAATATTTTATATATGGGAATGTCGTGGTCGAGTGGTTAAGGCGCTTGACTAGAGATGCGAAGGTCGAGGGTTCGAATCCCGACACGGCACTAATATCCTTTGGCAAGATATTAACCTGCACTTGCTACTCTCCACCCAGGTGTCAAATGGGTACCCGGTAGGATGCGGCCGTCATTGTTGGTCAAATAGCTTGTGAGCGTCAAGTAGCGCCCGGCTGGAATGCTCCCCAGGGAGTGGAGATTGTGCACACAGTGTGTGCGGGCAAGCACTGAATCCAATGACCGGGGTAATAGTATATTTGTANTTAAAGATATCCGACATGAGAGTATCACAGCGCAAATAGGGTACCGAAGTGTGACGTCATACGGGCCAAGTCATCCAGGTTGCTGGTTCCCAACAATATAAACAATGGCGTGCTGATCACACCAGCCCCAAACATTGAATCCGCTCTGTTCCAGCCCGTTGCTTGGATGGTTTCGCAGTGAACCTCGTGCGCAGGCTCTGTTGTATAAAATAACTGGGACGACGAGCGAATATGACGTTAGCACTTCGATACTGAGTATTCTATATTCCTGAAAATCTCAGTCACACATTTGAACCGACTCCATACCCGTTTCAAACAGTTCGGCTCGTCTTGGCCATTTGCTTTTAATGAATATATTTATTTTGTTCGGTCTGCTGTCTGGGGACAGTTTCTCAAAGCCGTCATGACTCTAGTTTCACGGAACTTTCATTCGGATCTTTCATTGTTGGTCAAACAGCTTGCGAGCGTCAAGTAACGCCCGGCTGGAATGCTCCCCAGGGAGTGGAGATTGTGCACACAGTGTGTGCGGGCAAGCACTGAATCCAATGACCGGGGTAATAGTATATTTGTAAAGCGCTTAGAGACATTTGTATTAAGCGCTATATAAAAATGAAATATTATTATTATTATATATTGTATGATTATCTAAGACTGTATAATTTGTATATTAATGTAATTAACACTAAGTTAGTTACACATATGGCGACATTTGCGCAGTAAACCGAGGATAATGGGATGTTGCTATGATTCATTTTTTGTTTTACCTAAGTGTATTTCACGACAGATCTATAATATTATTAATATAAACTAATAAGTAAATAATTGAAAACAAAAGTTGAACTCATTGTATCCTTCTAAAAATCAATGTCTCCTTATTTGAAGTAATTAAAGGAATTTTCCCCGTTTCACTCTAAATTTTCATTCACGCTCCAAATGGTGTAGGGAAGAGCACTTCTTTATTAGCGCTCCAGTTTATGTGCAAAAAAAACCTCTTAAATAGGTTTAAACATTTCGCAAATGATCGGGAATATAAACAAAAATTAAAAAATGCGAAGCGGAAAAAATCAAAAGCAAACATTTGATGAGAATCTGCTCAATTCTTCGACCAGACTTAATGCTAGTTCATGCCGTTTTTCGCCGAGGGTGAGCAGTCCAAATTTTGCTATCATGTTTTGTCAATGGAACTTGTATTCATTTATTAATTTACAGTTTTATTTAAGCATGGTTGTCTTTTCAA
Source organism: Hemicentrotus pulcherrimus (assembly GCA_003118195.1). NCBI lineage: Eukaryota > Metazoa > Echinodermata > Echinoidea > Camarodonta > Strongylocentrotidae > Hemicentrotus > Hemicentrotus pulcherrimus. The sequence goes on along the minus strand of BEXV01000591.1, from coordinate 164,988 downwards.
ACATGAGGTAATAAATAGTAGAATGTTTAGGGGGAACTATTGAGGGAGAGTAAAGATGGAGTGGGAGAGAAAGAGACATAAAAAAAGGAGAGAGGTATTGAGAGGGAGAGAGAGGTTGAGGGGGAGGACAATTAACTACGATGTATGGGAAATTGGAGAGGAGTAGAAAAAGGGAGAGGACGAGAAATAAAATGCAAGTGAGAAAATGAGAGAGGGAGAGGCAGAGAGAGGGACAGAGAGAAAAGGAGATCATTTATACCTGCACTGATATTTTAATTATATATGCAGTAATGTTTCCGGATAGCATACCAACAGTTATACAAAAGTTGATTTAAAATATTTGGGTAAAGGGGCTAGTCTCTGTTTGGCCTTCAATATATTCCATTGCTTCGAACCTGAGAACTGAAACGTTCGGAAACACCCGTTTCATCAAGGGAGGCAGTGGGATTTTGATCGTGTGCGTACCGGGGTCTCGTGAAACGCTGGCGTTTGTGTATTTTGGGATTTTTTACAGACGTGTATCAATCAGATATGATTATTTACGTCTGGTGACCGACTTTTAACATCACCATCCAAAAGACGTGACTCAGTTTCGAATCTGCGTCCTCGGCTGAATCAGTTTATAACTTCCACTGTTAGCTAGATTACAGGCGCACGCCACAACGCCTAGTAAGTGGCAAAACCACTGGGGACCATTATTATCGACACATTCGTAAACTTCGCTCAATCTATGAACCTGCCATCTTGAGTGAATATTTTCCACTGGAAGGCCTATTATAATAACGGCATAATGTCTTGTTAATGTGCCCACATGATAAATCTTGTGAGCCTTTTATGAAGTTTTACCAGACAATATCAACTTAAACTGAAATATGGCATTACGAGGGAGGTATATAGTAAATCAAATTAAAATAATTTTTTTATTTGAAATTCTCTTTGCCATTAAGTCAACATGGTAGATATAAGACACATTTCGTCTAGACAGAGAGCTAAGCATTTAAATTTGTGTGACTAAAGTCACTGAAACCTAAATTGGATATGGCATCATATCAACCGTATATTAACAGCTAAAATTACATCAGAGCCTATGGAAAACTTTCGTTAGTGTATTTACATTTTCAAGTCTAGAAATCGGGGGGGGGGGGG
>BEXV01000591.1:114004-126053 GCA_003118195.1 Hemicentrotus pulcherrimus | reverse complement strand
TGACTGATTTTCTATGCAAAGAGGGGCGGATATTTTCGACATTTCAATTAAGGATTTCAAGTAGCCAGAATTTTTTTGTGATATACTATGGAATTGAGAAACTTATAAATAACATATGCTTGCCGTATGTACCAAATAAAGGGACATTTATTTGCTTAGAATATCAGCTTTAATGACTTGTACTTCATTCATACGAATTATTAAAGAATATTGTTATTTATATATATGTTATCTGCTTTCCTGGAAACTTCATATATTTATCTTAATTTCCTTTTTTCTGTAATGAAGTTTTACCCAAAAATATGCTGCTTTTACCGACTGGGGATAACACAAGAAAGGAATACGGGCCAACAGTCATTAACGTTCAAGAAGATTCATCCACTTCAATCATTTGCAAAAGTGTTGGATCATTACCAGCAGTTGAATTATCATGGACACTTGGCAACAGCCAAAGTTTCCCACATAACATTAGCCTTTCGAGGTATCGTAATGGTTTATATAAACGCTTGTTTGACACTGAGAGTACCATCACAATACATCCAGAGAGAAAGCACCACGGAACACTCCTTCAATGCTTTGCAACTTTAGGAAGCTTTTTGGATCAACGAAGAACCAAACTGATGGTTTACGGTGAGTTTTACTTCTTAAATATATCGGGATTCGAATTCATTCAAACTGTATTAAAGTATACGCCTAAATTCCATTCAAAGCCGTATTCATATCAAATAATTCGAAAAAAATGATACTGTTTCATTTATCTTGATCTAACTAAGCTACCCAAACTAAATTGTCATTATTGTTATTAATAATTTTGCGTTACTTCGGACTGGGAGGGGAAAACGAACATTTATTACTATGACCCTTTGTTCTCTCATCGCCTATACGAAAGAGCTTCTATATTTTACAAAGGACATTTCAACCTAATTTAGGCTTTACACATAACAATATATATAAATATATATATATATGTTTGTCAAGGCCCGCCAGATAATGTTACAATGACCATACCAGACGATCTACACGACGGTATAGAAACCAATGTGAGCTGCAGAGCAGTTGGTGGATACCCTGCTCCGGTCATCCATTGGTATATCGGAACAAGAAATGTGACACATGACTCGTCTCTTAACACTTCAATGAATGTAGCTGATCGGTATGATGTTGAAAGCACCCTTACCCTCACACCAAAAAGCTTTGATCATGAGAAATCTCTTCTCTGCCAGGCAGTTCATTCTACTACACATGATATGCAGGCAGTTCAACCTATAGCACCCTCCATGCTGTCGAGGAATGATAGCATTGTGCTAAACATATCATGTGAGTATCCATTTTTATTTAATCTTTTAGTAGGGATATTACGATAGGGAATCTCCTAAAACTGCGTAGGTTAATGGTCTCGTTATGCGTTCGTCAACACTTCTCGAATTAATTTTCATGTTCGTCTTTTCCCCGCATGCTATTGACAAGTCTGTTCGTCCCGATCCCGTATCACACCTTCGCTCAAAACCAATTTTACAATGCTTTTTTTTTCTTTACACTAGACGCCCCAATTGTGGTTATTACTTCTCGACGGCATACACCAACTGAATTACTCACTAGGTTCGTGTTGACATGTATTTCAGATGCCAATCCTCCTGCTTTTACCTTCCAATGGTTTTGTAATGGTACACATTTGTCTAACGACTATCGTCACATGACACTCTCCAAGACTTTACCAGAAGGTCAAACGCTGACCTCCGTCGACATGACGATTCAAAACCCCCAGTCCACAGATCTGTGTGATTACAAATGCGTAGCTGTGTCAAGATATGCTTCCGGTAGTGCAGTCCTCAACACCACATTTGCTTGTAAGTAGCATTGTGTTGTCATGGTATGTTTTGGTTAATTTGTGTCTTATTCAGATTCTCTTTGTGTTTTTATAATATGAATTGGTGCTTGCTTCCAAATAAAAATATCCAAATTATGTTCATGAAATCTTATTCTATCAATCAAATGATTAATGATAAAAAAATCAGGGCAATGAATAATTAGTCGCTACCGAATTTTGTCATAACATTTTACCACTGATTAACCTTAAACTGCAGTGATCCCTAATTCACCTTCTTGGTTCATCGTCGAACAAAACCAAACGACATCTTCAGTTCTCTTCGTTGACTGGCAACCTGGATCCAACATCATGCCATGACACAATTGGATTTGATAGAGCCAACTTTTTACACACATGATTTAGATTGAAGAATCAGTAGAGCGGCCATGCCTTCAAATCGGTGAGTCCAACCCATATTCATCTTTTGCGTATAGGTATTTGCATCTTTCACATATACATGAGTTAAACACTAAAAAATAAGGATGGAATTGGTGTACAAATTTGCATCCACCTCAGCGTAATTGGCAGAGGATGCTGCTATTGTAGTAGAATTGCACCCTTATTTGTTAATGTGTAGTTTGCAGGCAAACTCCCTTATCAGTCGTAATGAGAAGTATGGTGTGTGAAATATTCTCAACCTCGTCTCCATCGTACAGGGAACAGAATAGTATGCCCTTCCCTGTTATTCCCCTCACTATTAAATTGTCCAAGTTCTGAACAATAAAAGGCATTATTTTAAGTCAAATCGAAGGTACAACAGTTTTGTCTTGTATTGCCCAAAGTACCAGTCAAGTTAGCTTTCGAACTCCCGTTGTTATTTGAAACTGACAGCCCACTTACATACATGCATTTTTTTTTTCAGAGAGATGAATTGCTTTCACTTTCGTTGCACAAGAATGAAGGTAATACGCATACCAGCCACTTTGTTGTGTCTACTCATTCTGCCATTGGAAACCGTTACTGCACGTCGTTCATTATTTTATTCTCCAGATACTCCATTAGGTTGCAAGGTGGTTCATGCAACAGCCCTCCTAGGTTAAAATATACAATTTAATAAGACGCTAAAACAATATGCATACACGTCTTCGCATATATCTCTTCTTAACCTTCATCGTTTCTAAGACACATGAGATTAGCGTGTCTTCTCGTATTCAGAATCCAGAAATCCTCCCAGTCGTTGGCGAGGATATAACATTTGCCTGCACATTTTCCCCTCCATCTACATATCTCCAACTGTCTTGGTTTGATTGGAATTACAATATCCTAGCTATATGTCAAGAGGTGGTATGCAGAAACGAGCAGAATGTTCAATATATATCCAAGTACAGTATGGGGGCAGATGCTTCCTCCGGAAATCTAACTATTAGGAATTTAACAGTGGATGACAGCGGCAGATATCAGTGCTCAGTGTTCACATTTAATGATGCAGCTACTAGTGGAATTCTATTGAAGGTATTTTTATCAGGTAATGTATTCTAACATTAATCTGGATAACTTTATCTAATCATGATGTGCACGAAATTCAAATATAAATGACTCATTACTCTTTCAAAATCAATACAACAAATTATCTTTTGCATACAACGGTCATGCCGGGTGTAGTTTCATTGAAAACTACTACTATGATATAGCTAGTTTTATTCGTGACTGAAATAAATCCAAACTATGGTATTTTACAAATAATATTGATATGATTGCGTTTTTATCATGTTTATGTAAAGAAGCGGTCCTAGAATCTGGCGGACACCCAAGTTGAAAAGATATATATTTCAGTGGTAAGTAAATGTATACAGGTAAATTTTGCTTATCTTCCAGCGACTCCAAGCCTGTTGTCCATCACCGACGATCGGTATGAGGATGGATACGCTAATGGTGCATCAGTGAGCATAACATCTGGGCGAACCCACAACCTAACATGTTCAGTCAAATACACGAGACCACCTGCAGAACTGGAGTGGCACGTTCCCGAAGAAGTACAGAGTCTACTAGACGATCAGTATAACGTTGTTACTGGTGACGCCTACTCCTCTCAAAGAGTTGTTTCTGTAACTCCGTCCATGGACGATGATGGAAAGATTATCCGTTGTGTGGCCTCGCATCGGAAGCTGGATAGTGGACTACAATTGTTCATCCGCCTCGATGTTCAAGGTGATTATCTTACTAATGATTTCATCCCATGATTGGTCGGAGGAGTGAGTTCTGCCCAAGTTAATATGCATCTAAAGGTAAGGATTGTCCGAAATGGATGAACATTCAAGATCTTCTAAAAGAAACTTTCCACTCTTCTGTATTTTGTACATTCTGCTAAGGAATCATAAACACGTCACTGGATCCGATGACGCCCTCACCGCTAACATACCTTTATCATGTTTTTAGCAGTAGTTCCGCTCTGTTTCTCTCCTTTCAGTAGATGACTCCGTATTCAAATTATGGCTCTTCATGTTACTTCCCACTCAGTGCCGCCAAGTGACCTCCTGCTTACCACGCATGGATCTGTAATTACCAATGCAAAAGATTCAAGAAGTGTCAATGTCTTCGAACACTTGGCAACATCATTCACCTGCAGGAGTATAGGATCCCGCCCCACAGCTCTTATATCATGGATCATTGGTTCGGACAACGACCTGGGTAGCACCACCTCTACGTCTACGACGAATGAGGTCAACCAAGGTTTACGCGACACCAATTCCACTCTACAGTTGATTCCAAAGAGAAGTCATCACAATCAACGTCTCCTATGCGTGGCCAATGCTGGTATGAACCAACGTCGAACAGAAGTGAAGGTAATTGTTAATGGTAAGTATTCGTAAGTTTTATTAACTATGCATTATCTTCCCGAATTCACAACAGAAGATCGAGTGGGGTCTGGAACATGTTGTAACACATTTGGACATTGATGTATCCGGTATGAATTGTTTACATTATTAATAAAGGTCCGTATTTATACCATGCTTCGACTTTTCTGTACCAAGATATTTGAAAGAAGTGACATTTTGGAAGGTCTTTAGTGACAAACCTCTGTGAGAGCTCAAGTAAGTTATTCAATAGATATCAACAGATTTCCTGTCTTGTGTCAGAATATGAGTTTCATATGATACATACGTCGCTGTTGCAAATCATGGGGGCTAATAATCTTTAAAAAAATATGATATAAGAAATATACTTTGATTTTCAAGGACCACCGGATCCTCCCTACCTAAATGGAACGGAATGTTTGCAGGACGGGGTGTCAACAAATGTGACTTGCATATCGAACAATGGCTACCCAGCACCATCATTCCAATGGTTCCTTAGCTCAAAGAAAGTCACCAAAGATTCGGATACACAGTATTCGAGGAATAAAAATCATCGACTGGATGCCATAAGTGTTATCAATTTCACACCCACAGTAGACGACCATGGGAAACTCCTTGTCTGTCAAATTTTTCAACCAAACGCTGCATCCATGGAGTATTGGAATGTCAGTGAGGTTCTTCAAGTTCTTTGTAAGTCTGATTTATTTCAGCTTAACCTATCTTCATGTCGACATTACGAGGCAGGCATGTAACATCGCTTAAAAAGAGATGACAAACATTGACATTACTTGCTATTTACTGTCCTTTGTTGCTGTGAGTTGAAAACTATTTTAACTTGTCCATTATTATTTAAAAAGACAATGGTACGTTATTTGTTTCAATCAAAATATATAAGGTTTGATTATGTCTCCTCGTATTAATAACTATTGGTGTTACAATAAAATTCAAACACCCTTTAGATATTTATTGAAACATAAGTATTGGTTAAGATTAATATCAAATGATGCAAAACACTTGTAGATAGACCGTTCTATGTTAGTGTCATGATTCTGGCATGTTACACAATATTGGTAACTATTAAAATATGTATTCATTTACGCTCATCAGGAATACCATCACAAATTCGTTCTTCCTGAGCCTCCTTCTATTGTTTCCTCAACGTTTTTTTTTTCTTCTTCTTCTTTCTAATTACATGCATGTAGATTCTCCTTTCATTGTGGACTACTCTATTCGTCGGGTTTCCACTGGTCAACAGAGCGTCGATGCAATCCTTACATGTACATCAGATAGCAGACCCCTAGCATCAATAACCTGGTTCTCGAATAGCATTGACCTCAACAACAGCACCCGCCATCAGATTCACCACAGTCTTCTACAAGAAGATACCTTGATGTCGAGTATTTTGGTAATCTCTAATATTTCGGCAGAAGACGATGGCAACTATTCATGTTTGGCAGACACAAGGCTTGGGAATGACAGCGCAACTATAACCATGTCATATTCTGGTAAATTTTTCACTATCAGACATAGGCGTATGTATGTACAATGTTCATTTCATATTGGTTAAAATTACACGTTATCTGGTGCAGTGATGTGCCATTGAAAATCCCGAATGACACACAAGAACAGTATGACACTGTTATGAATGTATAACCTAGGTAATGAAATCATCAAGTTACAATAACTATTGGGCGATGTAGAACTTGGTTTTACGGTAGATTACTGTGTCGATTTTTAGAATCGGTTGAGGGTTGAAGGGATTATCAAATTTCCGAAAATGTTCCGATGAAACATTTTGGGTTTTACTTCGCCAAAGATGCATGAAAAAGTTATTCGTTGTAAGTTGGGCTAACGTTAGGTGTAGGGTTAGGGTTACGATTAGCTTTAGTGTTTGGCCCAGATTCGAAATTAAGAGTTCGGTTGATGTACGAAGTGATCGGGTTGTTGGCAGGGCATGTCATTTACATCCGTCACAACGACAGTGCAATATGATATACCAAAATGAATAGTATTGATTGGATATTTGCTGATGTTGGGGTAACAAAACATGTTAAAGAGATTATCGCTTAGTACATCAAAATGTCAATATCAAATTTCTTCCAGGGATTCCAGATCCGCCTTATGAGTTCACCGTCGATCAAAACCAGACGACATTAACTACTCTCTTCGTTGCTTAGCAACCTGGGACCGCTGATGGGTTTCAGCAAAATATCACCCTGGAGTTCATTACGAGGGTTTCGGAATTGTTTCTACTTTGACAGGAGCAGTCATTAGTACAGATGTATAAGAAGAAAAAAGTGTACATGTGAATGTCCATTATCGGTTACAATTAAGATTCTCGTTTCCCTCATAATGTTGTGCCTTATCTTTATCTTAGATGGTACCTGTAAGAATACTCGTGCCGGTCATTTTTAAGGAAATGATTAACCTCCTCCTATCCCATAGTTTTGATAAATATTTAAACAAGTAGTTTATGATAGACATTGTGGTTCTAGCAAACCTGTTGTATTCGTGGATGGTGTTTTCTATAAATTCATACACAAATTAAAGCCAATTGAGATTCTAAACCCTGGTTTTAAATGAGTCCTTCCATTTTGATACAACCCTTATTTTTTTCCTGTGAATGTATACATTCTTAAATGAAACCTCAGTGTATTAAGTTCTGTTTATATACTTGTTGGTGTACGTGTTTTTAAGAACTCATTAAGTCAACCCCTACAAACACATATTCAAAAAAAAAAGTATTGCGCAGACTTCTGCTTTGGTCTCTTGTAAATATGCTGGAAAGAAAAGATGCGCATATCCTTTGGTAGTTTTGATAAGTTCTTGTATTTGCAAGTTTTATTAATTGCACCCTTATGGTAGAATGAAATGATGTATCATTATGTTTGGTGTGTTAATGAATGTATATGTAGCCTGTATTTGCCGATGAAGCAAATATACGGTTTTTAAAAGTTAAATTCGTATCGATCTTCTAAATTCAAAAGTCATTTTCCTATAACTAAAACTTCAAAAACGTTTAGATTGTTATTAAAGCACCATAATGCTCAGTCGTTTTAACTTAAATGATATGGCCCTTTTTTTCTAAAAAGCCGGAGTATAAATTTTGCGATGAATATTCCTTTGATACATTCCAATTTGAAGTTATTTTGTCACAATTTCTGAAGAGAAAGAGCGCCCCCTTGTTAAAGACTTACAGCATGCATACTATCATTTCAAATGAATGGTCTGGTAGAGATTGTGAAACTGAATCGGTGGCAGAAGATCACAATGATATTTGTTTCACTCCTAACGCTACAAATTACTATCAACTGTTCCGAAGTATGGCATATTACTTCCAAAATACCTTCTCATTTTTTTCTGCCTGCATGCCTTCATAAGCATCGATAGTGTGTGTTAAATGCTCGTCAAACAGGATTTCGACTGGCAAGATCTGATCGCTGTATAGTGATGGCGATTTGTGCAGAAGTTTTTCTTTTACTCACAGTAATCATCTCCAAATCAGGTACGTTTTATGTCATGTAAACGTTATACAAGTCCTAATAGAGAGATGTAACGATGTAATATCAAAATATGCTAACCAATTTTTGCTGCATTCATGAATATTAAAATATGCTAACCAATTTTTGCTGCATTCATGTTTTCAAAATACTGTCTATTTTATAATCAAACTTGGTAGCTGATAACACTCAGACGACTACAAAATGCTCGACATTGAGTTTGGTTTTAACTGGGTCTTAAAAAGAATTCGGTGTGTTCCCGATCAGCATAAACAGCCGGCGAGCCCTCTCTGCCTCAGGCCATCGCCTACAAAGGGCTAGAAACACGCCTCGAACTCATCGTGTACTTGTCGCCATTTATATGTGACCTAGGCACTGGCCAGGATAGATAGTAAGAGAGATATAACAATGTAACAAATTCAATATACCAAACAGTCGTGGTTGCATTCATNAATTCAATATACCAAACAGTCGTGGTTGCATTCATTTTTTCCCAAATGCGCTCGATCTAATAGTCCGCTATTATTTCTTAACTCTTTTCATGTTATGATGGATATACATAGATGGGAAATTATCAAATCGTTGCGATTGCATAGCAATTCCGGTCATTGGCGACAAACCGGGTCATAAGCTAGACTATCAAAACCATTTTACCAACTCAGATCTTTGTCGTACATCTCAATTGTTATTTAGGTATTGCTTTCTTTTTGACACACGTATTGAAGACTATACTGGCAGATTAAATAATCTGCTGGCAATATTGGGTCATTGTCATTCATCGTTAATGTGATTTTGATCAGCTATATGGGTGCCCCCCCCCCCTCCCTATCGAGTGGTGGAAACTCATTGAAATAGAAAAAAATTAGAGAAGAGAGAAATTATAAAAAGGAGAAACGGAAACGACGAGAAAATAAAAAAGCTGGAGCATTTCAAACACCCTCCCAATTGGCGAATTTGCATGTCATTTTCTTGAATACGACAGGCCACTATCATTCCAATGCCTATCCAATAGGTGAACTTGCGTTACGTCACATAGAAGTGTTATTGGTACTTTTCCCTTGGAATATATTTCATTTCACTTGTACAGGTGACCATGCATTTGAAGTATCTATTCAGACATACAATTCCCTTCCAGTCATTGGTGAGGATTTCACTCTGGTCTGTACCTTCACACCGCAAACCAAGAATCGGCATCTTATTTGGACAAATGGTAACAACGTCACTGTGGCATCTCACTCTTGTTGGCAACACTTGGCTTGTACGTTTAACTACGTTTCTTACCCATCGAAGTTCACCTTTTTATCAAACATTAGAAGCGGAAACTTAACATTGAAAAAACTTGATATAAATGATAACGACAAATACCAGTGCACAGTAAGCAATACATATGGAGAAGATAATCCAGGATCAAGTAGCAAGCAAGTGATCCCATTGTCACCAGGTATGTTATTAATTATAATGAATTTACACAACGAAACTCAAGAATAGCATGAAGTTGATACATGATAAATGAGTCTCCTGGTTTATTAATATCGAAATCAGATCTCTCTTTTCCTGTCTTCTATTATATGGATATCATTTTGGAAAGCCTTTAACAAAAAACAGAAGTCTCATATTTTCACATTGTTCACGGGCATGTGTTTTAACCTTGCAACATACATATTTTATGAAAAGTTTCCGAAGTGTCCTGATGATACCGTCAATTTGAGAGTTGTTATCATATTGAGGTTTAGCTAGTTTCTATCGTACGGAAAGGGGACTACGATAACGAACAACGACAACATTAACAGCTTAATAACTTGAAAGGTTATTTTAATGTTACGAGATACTGTAATGCTTAATATTTAAATGGTAATCTTGGAGTGACTTCTGAATCCATCAAAAGTAAGTACCACACTATTAAGGTGTAGAAATACATTTCCAATCAACCTTTATCCATTGTGATTATTCCCTCCCCTGTCACCAGCTCCACCCTATGGGATCTATATCACGGATGAGAGATCGAGTGGTTATTATACTAACAACGTCAATATGACGGTAATTGCTGAAGAGACGTTTTACATCACATGTGCAGCATACGGTGCAAGACCTGCTGCAGCACTCGAATGGTATTTACCAAGTGATGTAGAAGCTGTTCTTCAAAATCAGTCTGATATCGTTCGAGACGACAGCTTTATCTCCCATACAGTTCTTAATATCACGCCCTCTAGGAATGATCAAGGAAAGAGTCTCAGCTGTGTGGCAATACATCCAGAACTACAAACTAACCGTCAACTTTCAGTATACCTGAATGTTCAAGGTAAACAATTCATTTTCAATACAACTCATATTCACCTTTTACAGCCTGACTGTGTAATGTGTTCCTCCACAGAGGTGCTGATGTCAGTTAAGTGAGTCTGTGTATTTGGCTGTGTAACTCCTTTTTCAAATTCTCAAATCAGATAACAACTTGGAAGTTTTTAGGGCAATATCCGATACTTTTGTTTCACTATCATTTTAAGGAACATAACAACATTCTGTATCTTCTTTTTTCTGTAATATAGTTCTACCAACCGACATGCTGCTTTTACCAACTGGAGATTCCAAGCAAAACGAAAATGGGTCAACAGTCATTAGCATTCAAGAAGATTCATCCACTTCAATCACTTGTAAAAGTGTCGGATCATTACCAGCAGTTGAATTATCATGGACATTTGGCAACACCAAAAGTTTCCCACGTAACGTAACCCTTTCAAAGTATCGCAATGCTTTATATAAAAGTTTGTTTGACACTGAGAGTACCTTCACAATACATCCAGAGAGACAGTACCACGGGACACTCCTTCAATGCTTTGCAACTTTAGGAACTTTTTTGGATCGACGGGGGGCCAAACTGATAGTTTACGGTGAGTTCAATATATCGGGATTCGATTTTGTGGAAACGGCTTTGATGATAAATTTGTGGTTTAAAAGTAAACGCCTTAAATACATGTTAAGCCCTATTAACTACCAAGGGTTCGAAAGCAGTTACTGTTCATTTATCATGATCTACTCTAGCTACCCAAACTAAATTGTCATCATCGTTATAGATAATTTGGCGTCACCTAAGAATGGGAGGTAAAAGCTAACGTGTGTCACTGTGACCCTCAGTTCCCTTATCGCAATAAAACGTTTTTATTGCATAAAAGGGCTTATTTATTTTACCAAAGGACATTTTATCCTTAATATTAATTTACGCATAACTATATATTTAATTTCTATGTAAAGGCCCGCCATATAATGTAACAATGGCCATACCAGACGATCTACATGACGGTGTAGCAACCAATGTCAGCTGCAGAGCTGTTGATGGATACCCTGCTCCGCTCATCCATTGGTACATCGGATCAACAAATGTGACACATGATTCGTCTCTTAACACTTCAATGAAAGTAAATGATCGGTATGATGCTGACAGCACCCTCACTCTCATACCAACGAGGTTTGATCATGGGAAACTTCTTCTCTGCCAGGCGGTTCAATCTACAACGCGTGCAATGCGGTCAGTGAATGACAGCATGGTTCTAAACATATCATGTTAGTATCCACTTTTATTTCATTTTTTGTAAATGGTATTATGAATAGAGAATCTCTTAAAAGTGCGTAGGATATTGGTATTTCTAATTGTTCATCAACTTTCCTCGAGAGTTTCGTCTGCTATTTTGATTTACTTCTTTTAGTTCTACGCATTTTAATTTCGACCTGTATGTTAATTTCAGAAAATCCTCAACACGTCCCTTTCGGGGGGTGTTTTTTTTTATTTTTTAAATCTGAAATCAAAGTGCATACGGCTAACAGACAAGGTTATACGCTATAATGTCAATGTTCTCTTTTTTTCCTGCATGCTCGGGTTTAACATACCGCCCCCC
>BEXV01000591.1:97012-113998 GCA_003118195.1 Hemicentrotus pulcherrimus | reverse complement strand
CCCCCCCCCCCCCCGACCCCACCCCTTTAAGTCCCATCCACATCCCTATGTATCTTTTCCCATTTTCGATTAATAACAAAATGATTTTCAATATTTGTATATAATCTAGATGACCCGGTTGTATCCGTTTCTTCTCGACGACTAACATCAAATGGAATACGCTCTTGGTTCGTCTTGACATGTACCTCAGACGCCAATCCCCCTGCTTTTATCTTCTTATGGTTTTGTAATGGTACACACTTGTCTAACGACTACCGTAACATCACGCTCTCCGAGACTGTATCAGAAGGTGAGACGCGGACTTCCAGTGAATTGACGATTCGGAACCCCCAGTCCGAAGATCCGTGTGATTACAAGTGTGTAGCTGTGTCAAGATATGCTTCCGGTAGTGTTTTATTCAACAACACATTTGCTCGTAAGTAAAACTGTGTTTCATTGGACTTTTAGGTTCATTTGTGTCCGTCCATCTGATTATCTTTCAATAATTAAATTTGACGGTGCTTGCTTCCATTTAAAGAAAATTCAACTCATATCCATGAAACCCTCTTCCTCTTATCATAATTCAGGTCATTGAACTGAAGGGCCATACCCTTATCGCTTTACCACTAATTAACATTTAAATACAGTTATCCCTGAATCACCTTCTTGGCTGATCGTCGACCAAAACCAAACGACATATTTATCTCTCTTCGTTGACTGGCAACCTGGATTCAAAATCCGGTCATGACACAGTTAGATTTGACTGAATTCGTTAAAAAAACATTACACACATAGAAAGAAAACAAAAAACTGGAGTGGCCATGCCTTCGAATCGATGAAAAAAACGATCTTTCATCGTCCATATATACGTATTAAAAAAATGTTAAGATTTATAGGTGATTTCAAAAGCAGACGCCCTCCTCGGTCATAATGCTTATAGCAATGCGTATAGCAGGGTTTCCGAACAGTTAGACTATGTAGACATAAACCGTCATAGACCCTACTCTTGACACAGCTAGACGATTACATAGTTAGGCTACGCTCAAGGTTTTTTTTAATGTGTTTTAGTTTCAAATGATTATAATCTAACATAAAGTACAGATTACTTAAAACTGGTTATCTACCTACCTATCAATGATTATTCCAAAAGTGTACAATCACCTGATACATAATTTATGTAAAGGTGAGGAATGTTAAAACATCCTATAGAAATACAAAATAATAACCAAACAGGTTATGTCGCATGCTAAAGGTAAACGGTTAAGGATTCGGCAGAAATGTGGGGTCCATGCGCCCCCTATTATTTTTGAGTGCGGATGCGTGAGTTTGAAAGTCTAATAACCAGACGGTTTGCTATTCACTGGGAGTGCATTTATACTGCAACATCTCTTTGTAGAAGAAACATTAGCTACAGAAAAGCAATATGAGACCCCTTCCACATGGAAGTCTATAATAAACTCATTGCTGCTTTTACTGGACAGAAAATCTTTGCTTTGATACTAACTTTCCTTTTCGTGTTTAGAAAAGGACGTCTTCATAAACCTCCAAAAGGAAACAAATAAAATATATATTCTCAAACCCTTCTCTCGTGTGTAGTAAAGAATTTAGTATAATTCCCTGTTATGCCCCTACCAAAAAATATCTGCAAAGTGTTATATACTTAAAAAGTATTATCGAAAGTCAAATTTAAAGTAAAAAATTATCGGCGCACTCATAATATAATTTAATGTAATAATGGCCAAAGTTTCAATTAATGTAAGTCCCGAAACCCACTTTTTGTTTGAAACTGACAGCGCACTTAATATGCTCTTCACAGAGAGGAATTCCTTTCACTTTCGAAGAGCAAGAGAAAAGTTAACATGTATATCAGCCACTTTTCTTTTTGACCACTCATTTAGTCATTGGAAACCGTTGCTGCACATTGTGCATTTATTGTCCGGATAGGGTGTTAGGTAGGATGGTTCAAGGAACTCACCCAATCGGGATATACCAGGAAATGACACGTAGCAACAAAATGGATGAACGTCTTAAAATATTTATTTACCTCACATTTATCGTTTCTAAGACATATGAGCTGAACATGTCTACTCGTATTCAAAACCCAGAAATCCTCCCAGTCGTTGGTGAGGATATAACATTAGCCTGTACCGTCGTTCTTCCATCGAAAGATTTCCAACTGTATTGGCAATACGGGAACGACAGTGTCCTGGCTACTGATACATGTCCAGGGGTGGAATGCAGAAACGAGAAAACAAATCCAGATTTGTGGAAGTACATCTTGAGGGCAGATTCTTCCAGTGGAAATCTAACTATTAGGAATTTAACAGAGGATGACGGCGGCAGATATAAGTGCTTAGTTCTCACATCTTCTGATGCAGCTTCAAGTGAAATTTTACTGAAGGTACTACTACCAGGTAATTTATCATAACATTAATCTGGATAGTTTGATTTAGTTGTGATGTGTGCAAAATTACAATATCAATGATTCTTTCATTTAAAATCAATACAACATTCGAACTTTTGAATACAACAGCCATGCCGTATGTATCGTTATCGATAAGTAGTTCTTCAGTTCTCATTATGTTACTGTAATGATACATCGTTTTCGATTCGTGACAAAAACATAATCCAAACTATGGTATTGTACAAATAAAATTGAAACTATGGTATTTTCATTTTGTTAATGTTCCAAAGCGGTCCTAGAATTTGGTCGACATGCAAGTTGATAAGACATATGTTCAGTGGTTACATATATATTTGTTTTCCTGAAAATTCCAGTCATGCCGAGATTGATATCCATCACAGAATATTGGTCTGAGAAGGAATACAAGAATGGGGCATCGGTGAGCATCACATATGGGCGAACCCTAAACCTATCATGTTCAGTTCAGGACGCTATACCCCCTGCAAACGTTGAATGGGACATTCCCGAAGAAGTTCAGAGTCGACTAGGAGATCAGTATACCGCTGTTCATAATGACGCTTACACCTCCCGGAGAGCTGTTTATGTAACTCCGTCCAGGGACGATAATGGAAAGATTTTCCGTTGTGTGACTTCGCATCGAGAACTGGAAATTGGGCTTGATTTGTCAATCCACTTAGATCTGCAAGGTGAGTATCTTACCAACGATATCTCATTGTTATTTGTTTTACAAATAAATACATCTCCCTTGATGCTTTCCGCACTTTATAATACGTCATCTCCTCTTCTCATTTACTGTTGCTGACTCCGTATTAAAATTCGGATCATTTCTTTCTCTTTCCACTCAGTACCGCCAAGTGACATCAGGCTCACCGCGTATGAATCCATAACTTTCAACGCATCAGGGACACGAAGTGTCGTTGTCTTTGAGGATTCGGGAACACCCTTCACCTGCACGAGTGTAGGATCTCGCCCTACAGCTCTCATATCATGGAATGTTGGGTCAGACGACGACCTGGGTAGCACGACGTCTGCGTCTACCCCGAATGAGGACGATCAAGGTCTACGAGACACCAGGTCTACTCTACAGTTGATTCCAAAGAGGAGGCATCACAATCAACTTCTCCGATGTGTGGCCTTTGCTGGTATGAACCAACGTCAAACAGAAGTGAAGGTTATCGTCTATGGTGAGTATTTCATACCCCATATTCTATTATTCACAACAAAAGTCGGAATGGGGTCTGGAGCAAACTGCCACACACTTTGACATTACGATGTACAAGATGCATAGACGGGGTACTCATACTTTTTCAACTAAGTGATCATTTGGAAAGTTGTTGTATCGGTATATATGTTAAATGCAAGTCTCTGGGGCTTATATTCTAAACAAAAATCACATACGAATTTTTGTCTTGATTTTCAAGGACCACCGGATCCTCCTTACTTAAATGGAACAGATGAATTTCAGAATGGGATTTCATCAAATGTGACTTGCACATCAAACAACGGCTACCCAGCACCAACTTTCCAATGGTACCTTGGATCAAAGAACGTCACCAAAGATTCTAATACACAGCTTTCGATAAATCGAAAACGTAGACTGGATGGCATAAGTTTGTTTAATTTTGCACCCACGGTAGACGATCATGGAGAACTCCTTGTTTGTCGAGTTTTTCAACCAAACGCCGCATCCAGGGAATATCGGAGTGTCAGTAAGGTTCTTCAAGTTTTATGTGAGTCTAATTTATTTCAGCCTAACCCATTTATCATGTAGAGCTTATCACGAGGCAGGTATATTACGTTGCCTCACGTCTAAAAGAGACATTATAACCATTGCCATTACTTGGTGTTAATGTCTTGTTTGCAGTGAGCTGACGATAGTATGTACTTTCCTGGGATTATATTGAACGGGCAGAGGTAAGATATTTGTTTTAACAAATACACACGTTGTATGATTCTCTCCCATTTTACAATATAACTTGTTGTTTTGCTTTCACAGTAGTGGTTCAGATTAATACCAAAGGATCCATAGGCCTGTAAAATGACAACTCTTTGTTACGATCATGGTGGTGACTAATATGTATTCACTTACGCTAATCAGGAATACCATCACAAATATATCCTCTTGGGTCTTCCTTTATTGTTTCCTGGACGTATTGTCTTCTTCCTGAATACCTTATTGTAGATTCTCCTGTAATTGTGGACTCCTCCGTTGTTGTTTTGCTTTCAAAGTAGTGGTTCAGATTAATACCAAAGGATCCATATACCTGTAAAAGGACAACCCTTTGTTACGATCATGGTGGTGACTAATATGTATTCACTTACGCTAATCAGGAATACCATCACAAATTTATCCTCCTGGGCCTTCCTTTATTTTTTTTCCTGGACGTATTGTCTTCTTTCTGAACTCCTTTTTGTAGATTCTCCTGTAATTGTGGACTACTCCGTTCGTCGGGTTTCCAGTGTTCAACAGAGCGTTTATGCCATCCTTACATGTACATCAGACAGCAGACCCCTAGCCTCAATAACCTGGTTCTCAAATGGTACAGAACTCAACAACAGCACTCGCCATCAGATTCGCCACATTATTCTAAAAGAGGATACTTTGAATTGTAGTATTCTGATTATTTCAAATATTTCGGCTGAAGATGAAGGCAACTATATATGTTTGGCAAAGACAAGGCTCGGAAACGACAACGTAACTATCACCTTGTCTTATTCTGGTAAGTCCTTCACAAGTTCAACAATAAATGTTGCTCAATCATCAAATGCTGCACAGTTTAAAAGGTCTTATTTCACAAATGATAAATCTTAAGGGTAACGAGGCTTTATTTTGGGGTCAACGCTAGGTGTACCGTTATGTTTACTTAAAATATATCGTTTAAGGTTAAAACGTACAGTTCATTTAGTGGATGAAATTGACCGGGAAGTAATCTTCGCAGGAACATCCGTCGTTAACGTCTATTACTGTATGATACCAACCATTGACCGATAGGATACCTCTTGGATTTTTAGTAGAATATGTTGCCCCTTTAATTATTACATCAATTTTTGAAATCTGTTTACACACAAAATCTTCTAGGGAGTCCAGATCCACCTTATTGGTTCATCGTCGATCAAGACCAGACGACATCATCTACTCTATTCGTTGCTTGGTGATAGTGGGATGCAGCAATGTTTCACTCTGCATTACTTCATACATGGCAAATATGAGGAATGTTGTGAAATCGTTCATTAATTGACAGCATTGTATTGATTGCCAGGTCAGAAACTATTCATCAACCAATTTGGTTGATTACTTTGGCAGCAACAGCGCTGATTCAAAGCGATACGGGACTGATACACTGTGTGCCCTACTGTACTGTTTATTGCTTGGTGTCATTTCATTGGTAACTTGTCAAAACATAATTTACATCTGGCAGACCGAGTACTGAAGGCGCTAAGGGGATCTGCGGTAGCTTTTTTTTTTCTTTCCTATTTTACATTAATTTACAAAGTACTAAATCACAACACCTCATAGACCTTGAATTCCTTACCCAAAAGAATAGATTATTTTGTTAATACCTAGCAAAGGGTATAGCAATGAACTATTACATGAAGTTGAATTCAATGTGTATGAAATAAAAATATAATTCTTACTATTAGCCAAACTAGGACATCGAATATGTTTGTGTGCATATTTGTTATTCGTCAATGGCTTTGGGAAATAGCGTTATGCTTAGACATTGAAACACCAATGTATAAGCCCGACCTAAACTAAATAGCACACTCTGTCGTTTGAAAGTGGACATGATGTCACACGAATGGTACCGATTGTGATGAGTGAAATTAGCTGAACGAACTTGTCAACAATATATATTTAGTATTCATTGTACCTCGGAGACTTTGGCAGCCAACTGTTTTCTTCTGGAAATAACTGTCCCCCCCCCCTTGCTTCCATTTGTCACAATATAATTCAGCGTTTCCCAACGAATTTTTGATGAGAGGATTTTTAAGATTTCAAGATTTCATCCCATTGAATACAAATGGCCTATCATATTCTGTTCTGGCTCGCGCTCCTCTTCTGCGAGAAAGGTAAGTTAAAATTGAATGGCAATGGAATATGTAAAGCGCTCAAGTTCCTATTATAGTAAGATTTTTTTTAAAGGTACCAGTTAAGTCCTCATTAGATAAACCCTGCAAATTAAATATATCGTCAATTTTTCTTTTTCTTGGATGTAATCGCAAATAGTATGATGAACGTAAATGTCGAATACACGAATTCCTTACCGTAAATATTACTACATTCGAATGATTGAAATTTCGTTGAATTTATCAACGGTTAAGATTAATTTTAGTTATAATGTGTAAACATGATAAAAACATTGCAAGTGTTCTACTTAACTGCATTATCTTGGAGAGGGATTTATATATTGATTACCCTGTTTGAGCGTTCCTTTGTTATTATAACTATTTGGTAACTCATAATTTTGTGACTGTGAGTTCTATTTTTTTCGCTGACTTAAATCCTCATCCTCGACATTTTTCTTTTTAAATTCTTTCGCAGGATGTCAAGCCGGACTTGCAGTGGTTATGCAATCACCACATGACCTACCCGTAATGGGAGATGATATCACATTGATGTGTACCTATTCGCCTCCTTCTGGTAATAGTGTAATTAGGTGGAGACATGGGAACACCATTATTACGTTCGATCAGTACACAACTGCGATTCCATTTCGAACTTCTATTCCTAATCCAACAAAGTTCAAGTTTATGAAAGATGACCACAGCACGTCCCTTACAATAAACAATTTGAATACTAACGACAATGGAGATTACATCTGTATTGTATTTAACGCAGACGGGCACCATTCTTCGAATATGACATTACAAGTACTTAAACCAGGTAATGGCAATGCATAAGTTATTGACATTTTAAGTGGCGTATCGAGACCTTCGCTTCATTAGGGGTTAAACACCTCGGCCTACTTTTATCCATATAGTCCTGTAAGTAAGCCACTTTTGAAGGACCCTGTATGTACGTGAGTACCTAGAGGAAGGGTAAATATGACTTATCGTCTAAAGAAAAGGCACATTATTTGGAAATGTAACTTCATTTCTTTAATTTCATTATACATTGGCACCCTTGTATTGACGTATAACTAGTTGAATATCTAAATGCTGCTACATTTTTTATCGATTGAACATATTTCAAGAGTGGAAAATTTACCCCCACGGTCCGTCCTTCAAATTAAGATACTATCCATTCAATTTTGAGAGTTTATATCTTAATGTAAATGGTTACAATTATCAGTTTCGTAAACTCTTAAAAATGTCACATAGGTTTCACTTCGATAGAATGCATAAATGTATGAATCCGCAGATCCACAGAGAATTCAGACACAAAGGGAAAATAATGGAAAATGGTTTTAAGCGAGTTTCCTAAATGAAAGGCAATTTGGCAATGGACAGCACCTAATATAAATTAAAATGAGAAGGAATGATATTCTGAAATACGAAACAAAACTTGACAAAATTGAATAAGTAAACTGCATTTTCGGTAAAACCACATTATTGAAGTTTAGGTTATGCAATTGTGCCTTCAACACACACTTCAGCGTGTGTTCATGTTTTATTGATTTTCTTTTCGCGGTGAATTCTCAATTTTTAGCCCCACCTAGTGACTTATTTATCAGTGATGACCGGTCTCCAACTGGATATCCCGACAACCCCTACATTACCATGACAGAAGGTGAACCACGTGACATCACATGCACTGTACGAGGGGCACGCCCACCGGCTCTCATTGAGTGGCGCACCGATGCTGAACATATTCTGGTCATGGATCAGGTTAATGTTGTTGAAGGTCAAAGCTACATATCTCGCCGGGTAGCCACCATAACACCTTCTAAAGATTACCACAACAGAATCATTCGCTGCCTGGCGTCCCATTGGGAACTGCAAAATGTACTCCAAGCAACCATCCGTCTCTATATTCAAGGTATTTTTTTAAAAGTGCATTGATAAATCACTATCCTACTTTGTCCAGAGATTGATACGTCCACTTACACATACTTACTTTTTCAATTCAATTTGCCGAGTATTTCAATCAATGTTGTTAAACTACTTTCCCCATGAAATTGTTCTACCGCAACACTATCATGCTCTCCGGCTTATAATTACACGACGGAACACAAACTAGAAATATTTATAATCGAAGTGCCCATGGGGATTCTATTATACTTTTATACTTTTTGTATTTCCCAATCTTCGTACTTCTTTCATGAACTTTCTAATTTATATAGATTGTCATCATCTTTCATTTCTTCATTCAAGTCCTTCCTACAGAATTACAGCTCTCATCTTCCTCCAACATAACCAACAGAACGGAAACCCTATCTTTAGTCGTCTATCAAAACGTTCCAGCCGTCATCACCTGCAAGTGTGTGGGGTCTCGTCCAGTTGCCATACTCTTCTGGGAACTGGGAGATACAGTGGTCACAGATGGCATATTATCTTCCGTCACACCAAATAACATGGACGAGAGTTTATTTGATGCAGAGAGTAGGTTGCGGATGGTACCAAATGTAGGTCACCATTACAAACTGGTGCAGTGTTTGGCACCTGCCGGGCAAAATCAAGTTCATGCAGAAGTGAGATTAGAAGTTTATGGTGAGTTATTGAATAACATTATATCTTTCTTTATTAATAATATTCTATCCTGGATAAGTATGTATGCACTATACAACTGTATCGCTTTCAGAATATTTTGTTCTTCGTGCCGACGCGTGCATTGTGGTAATCTCTTGCAGAACACCGTCGTGTACCAATCACGGCAATTCAATATCAAATAATAATCAAACGACATGGTAATACTTACGATAAAGTTCCTAATTGTCCCCTTTCATAATGAGTGAGGGAAATGTATCAACACATAATTTAGATAAAGTGTTAGTGACAAATGAAATGCAAATTTAGTTATAATTCATATGATGTTTCATCCAGTAGTATATTCTCATTCAACAATTCAATTTTTAAGGACCGCCAGATACTCCGCAAATGCTTGGTACCGGTGACCTGCAAGCTGGAATGTCCGCAGCGGTCACATGCATCGCCAACAATGGATACCCAGCGCCTGTATTTCAGTGGAACCTAGGAACGACCGATCTGACCAATCAGTCAGCAACAGAAAATGAAATGAATGACTATAATAGGATGTCTGCAAGGAGTTTGCTCACGTTCACACCAAAGAAGAGCGACCACGGCCAATACCTTGTTTGTGAGGTATTCCAGTCTAAAGCTCAGCCTGCGTGGTCGAGGAGCGTTAGGAAAACGATGGAGATTTCATGTATGTGAGATATTCATAATCATTCTTCTAAAAATAAATCAAACATCTGAAACTGTGAAGAATTTAAGTGGGCAACCACTTTTATTTTAGGTGCTTGTACAAGTAGCAACTCGCAAAGTTATCCCTTGCGGTGGCTTATTCTGTGTTTGTGGTTCATTATAATACAATTACATTTTTCACGTGATGGATCTTAAGAAAGACCCTAACAACAGTGTGACAGCTTAATCCTCGACAGAGGTATTTCCCCTGTTCCTGCAAGGAGCAATGCCAAATATTTCATTTTAACTTCTTTTAACCATTTGTAGCGCACTTTTTATCCAAGTAAAGTATATCTTATTAACGTAAACATTTTAGTGCACCGCGCTTGCAGAAAGCAACATTTTCAAAACATGATATTTTCTTTAGTTTCGCCCCCAGGCGCTTCGCCACACTCTGTCTCACTACAACGTATTCTCTCTATCAATTTCTAGATCCTCCCGTCATTGTCGGCTTGTCGGCTCGTCCAAGTGTGGTTGGTGATGTGGGAATATATGCACTGTTTACGTGTCAGGTAGACGCTAGACCCCAAGCCCGTATCTTTGAATGGTTCTTCAAAGGATCAAGGCTGGAAAATGACACCAAAATTACGGTCCACCAACAGGACTTCGAAGAAACCGAAACGGTTACAACAAGTACGCTGATGATCAGTAATCCAAGGGTGATCAATGAAGGAAGATATGAATGCCTGGCCACGACAAAACTGGGTAACGACAGCGCTGCTATTTACTTCAACTTCTCAAGTAAGTAGCCCAAAAGCCTACATAACATGTAGCATTGTTTCCACATTGCATGGTATAGGGCATAATGGGGGGGGGGGTATTATTTCCTACAATTTGTCTTGAAGACATTCGATATTTCCCAAATATTTCCTAGCCGATAAGGATGAACTACGGGCTGGTCCTTGACGATTCTTGTGGACATGATTTGATTCTGTTCTTGTATAGTTTTGTGAGAAAACAATGATGGAGAGCGAGTAACCGTGCCCGTACCTCTTCCACATTTCTCTGAAATATTACAGCCAGCCCAAATTCTCCTACTCGGTTCATCGTATACTTAAATCAGACGACATCTTTTACTCTCTTCGTTGCTTGGCAACCAGGATGTGATGGTGGGCTTCTTCACACGTACATATCTATTTCCATTAAGGGGTAATATAAATGCATGCACGATTGAAGGTATACTTTTAGGCTTCTGAGTGGACGCACTTTTAATTTTTGAATCCATCAAAGCCAATTTTTCTAACACATATTTTGAAACGCAGGGACATTGTAGAAGACAGTCGTACACAGTATTAAGACCACGACTATTCAAATATATGGTTGTGCCCCTACACTATACAGTCTTTAGTTTTTCTGCCATGAAAATACATGTATTTTGATTTGTAGATATGGACCATGAGGGTGTCAATCTCCGTTCTCATAAATAGATTTTAAAAAGCTAGTTATCATGCAAATATGTCTTATTTTTTGCTAATCCCTTAAAAAAACTAAGTTATGTGCAGAACAATCACAAAAACTAAGCTTGTCATTACATGCTCAAATTGTCACACTAATTAAAGAAACATGTTACTGTTGTGACAATAATACCCACACAAATTTACACGCCCATCCACATACATATACACGCTCATCTACGCATATAAACACGTCCACCCACATATACATATACACGCCCACTCACACACATATACACGCCCACCCACAAACAAATACACGCACAAACCACTACACATACACACTCTCCCCAAAACGAGATAGGCCTGAGTGGTTAACAAACATACTTGATTAGTAACTCCAAACGGCATTTCATACAGATTCGTTACCTAAACATGGTAAATAAGATATTTCATGTAATGTATGTACAATAAATCAACTGTATGTAAAAGTACTAGCGCCGTCTAACGTTATGTCAGGACCAAGGAATTGTTAGTTATTTTGTGGCAAAATTGTAGTTTCAATTCCCATTCAAAAGACATTACAATAACTCGAACTTATTAATCTGTTTTCAAGAGTCGCATTAAATACCAATTACAGATACATGGAATTACTAGAAACATTTCTTTCACTCTCAAGAGGCAGGAGAAGTAACGTACTGGCGCCAATTGTGACCGCGCATCGATTATTCATATTTACCTTCTAAGTAAAGACGTTGAAATCATTTCACGAAATTAACACCAAGAATGGGTTTTCGGATTCAGAGAGGAATTTTGCTTGTTATCCTCGTGTGTTTTAATGGTATGTAATGTGATTTAATGTGCGATCCATGAGGTAATGCTGTCAATTAAGGAGTGTGAATAATGACATTCTAATATTCTATAATATTCTGCAGTACTATCTCTAAAAAGCGCTCACAGACGGTATTTCGTTTTAAGCGCTATATCAATCATGATTTTTTATCCACTATTGTCATACGATAAATGGTTCCTTGAAATTCCCTGATATAATTTTCCTGCAAACTCGCACTTTGTTGGTATTTCAGGCCGAGTACGTGAGTCCATGCTAAATAGGTGAATGAGCATTGAAAATTGGAATCCTCAATATATGGAGTGTCTCATATTAATTGCGACGAGATTTAGATTGACGACATCAGAGCAAGTATTGACCATTCTCAGTAAAACTGCATGAGCAACCTAATTTTCCTGGGACTTCTAAAAGAATTTAAGAGAAAAAGAAACAAAGTTATTGTCATTTCGGTAAAACGTAGCATTTTCAAGTGATACAAAGAGATCGCGTTGAATAGTATATCGGTGCACCACAAGCGTTTACTAGGCGCTTAAACATTTCGTTAGAAGCTCTCAAATGAACCTCAATTCTTGATATAACGGGATTAATAATTAAGATCAATATCATTTACACTCATATTGAGATAACTTAGTGCCTTTACTAACTTTTTTGTGTGGAGAAACATGAAGGGCACGTTAAGCAATGTTAATAGATCTTTTGAGAAAAGATATCATAAAATCAATGTTTTGTGTTAATATTTTGAATAGTGGAAAGTAATACAATATTTTCCTTTAAAAAAAATATATTTTTGTTTCCTGCTGTATAATACTCCTCATGTAGATTGAGATACTATCAAGTATAGGAAGTGTTAACTTAATGTATTTCCTGATATACTTGAAAAGTATTTAGAAATGATTTAATTCGCTTCTAGTTCTTAAAATATGCTTTGAATACATGTACATGACATTATACAAATCAGCTACCAATCTACAGTGGGTCAATGGCGATTTTACCAAGAAATTGTGAATTAGAATTACTTCAAATGGAAGTTTCTTGAAAAATGCAGGATCAAAAACTATTTTGTAATTATGTTATATTCAACATGCTCTCGTAGAAATAATGTAAAACATGGTACGTTTTTGTTATATTCAAAATAGCATCTTAATAAAATATAAAACATGGTACGTTTTACAAAAAAACGACCAGAAATCAGTATTCAGAACTTTTAAACTTGTCAAATTTACACAGAATTAATGATATACTACTACTTATTACTGAGGATGATGTAATGCCGTTGAAGGTATTGCCTATCAAATCATCGTTTTTTGTTGTTTTGGGGGAAACACTGCGTATATGGCTCTTCAGTATTACTTTTCCCCGTTTTGTTTATCTTTAATGAATATCAAACAATTATGATTGATTTCAATTTTACTTGCAGGTTGCAATGGGGAATTACAAGCGTCAATCGCTTATAAGGACCTCCCCGTCACTGGAGAGGATATTCAACTGTCCTGCCTCTATTCGTTCCAGTCCAGCGAATTCCGTATGTCATGGAGAAAAAACAATTTAGAAATTCTGGCCTCTTTTGACTGCTTTGACAGTGTGTCGGCTTGTGAACAAATTAATTCAAACTCCTCGAAGCTTATACTGACGACGGATTCTCGAAGTTTTAACCTGACAATCAAAGAGTTGACAACGGATGATAATGGAATATTTGAGTGCAAAGTCATCGGCCGCGCAGGTTCGGATGAAGCTGCAGTGGAGCTTGATGTATTGTCAAGAAGTAAGAACTTTTCATCAATTTTTTGCTGTTAAAATCTTATTTAAAAAGTCTTCCAATGATTAAAGAAAAGCTAGACTATTAAGGGCTAAATTCGTTTCGTCGGGTCTTCGGGTCACACCAACTTTCGTGAATAATCAAGCTTAAATTCCCGAAGGGTCGGTGTAACGTTTGTAATATACAGCACTCCTGTCACCAAATGTTGAGTCCATTCTACCCAACACTTTTTACAAACACAACATAAGGCAATCTACGAAAACCTCGCGTCTCCACCCTATACGTGACAAATCAGTAATCATAAGAGTTTTGATAAGGCCTGCGATCGACACTTCGTCATTGTATGGACGTCTTCACTTATGACGTTGCTGTTGTTATCTATTTTTGTTCTGCAGAAAGTCAGGATTTTGCCTATTATATTAATTATATATTCTGACATTAAATATACAAGTACAAATATAAGCGTTATCTCAAGGACCTTCTTAAAAATATATATATATCATTTGCATTCGATTTACTCTACCTTTCGTGTATGGTAATATATTCACGAGAGATCGTATAACCCGGCATGCCGCTCCAACACAGGCCCCGATAAAACGAAATAAGCTCATATAAAGTGTACGCATAAAAATAGTAACTAAACATTCTCGAACAAATGTTTCTGAACTCAGGCAAGTACTATTAAATTCGGTATTTTGGCTTTTCGATATGGAATGATGCCTGTTTATCACAAACAATTCAGATTAAGTTTTACACTCGTTCCTCTTAAGCAAGCTCATTTAATTTACATCTTAAATTGCTTAACGTATGTATCTTGTCATATGTAGCCTCACCAAATGTGATGTTCATCAGCGACGAAAGCTCCCAAGACGAATACATTAATAGCCCGACCATAACCATGACAGCAGATATGCCATATAACATCTTCTGCACAGCTCTTGGCGCAAGACCTCCGGTACTACTGGAATGGCAAATACCTACAGATGTGCATGTGTTGATAAGGAATCAGTCAAATAATGTACAAGGCGATAGCTATGTTTCCCGGTTAGAAGTCACTGCCATACCAACCAAAGACGACCATGGTAAGGAGTTGACTTGTTCGGTGCCTAACCACAATGTTGGCATTCACACTTCCACTCGTCTAGATGTCAAGGGTAAGTTTTGCGGCGATAAACACATAAATAGCAGTGGCAATGGGAAAGTTATATGTATTATATATGTATATACATCAATGTATATATATATATATATATATAGTTTATACTGTCAAAGGGGTCTAAATGGGATTTTCAATTTATGTTACATGTTGTTCGTTGACTACACGAGCGACCTTTGATCAAACTGATCTCTCAGTCAACGACGATGTGTATACTCGGTATCATATAGATAATCAACTAACGCAACAATATACCTGTCCAATATTACAAATAGTTTATGTTGTTTTTGTTGTTTTGTATAAAACTATACTTCACATAGTATCAGTATAGTCTGAAGTAAACGTCATAGGAATCCGAAGTAAAATCATGAACCAAATCAATCCTTACATGCTTTTTTCATCTATATTTTCGTAATGAAACAGTGCCGCCAGCAAATCTGCAGATTCAAGTGGTAGGACACTCCATTAGGAATGAGACTGGAACTGCACGTCTTACTATCTTTGAAAACACACTTGTGACTATCATCTGCAGAAGTTTGGGGTCCCGTCCTGTGTCCTCTTTAAGCTGGTCAATTGGCACCCGGAGACTCCCTCACAAAACGTTCTCAGCAAGGGCAAACAAAAATGACGACACATTATTTGATTCCGAGAGTGGTGTAGAAGTACGTCCCGATAGGATGGACCACTACAAATCTCTTCGCTGTACAGCAACAGCCGGAAATCACAAAGCCGAGGCAGAAATAGTGTTCATGGTGAATGGTGGGTATACAAAATGTGACAAATCTTAACCTACATCAAAATAACCAATGTGCTTACGTCGAAACTAAAATCCTCGGTTTAACTTTAGATAAATCTACTTTGGTAAACCCATTTCACTGCTCCTAGTTTCATACGACATTTATATTTTTGAGACATTAATTCAATTAATTATCTGGACATTTCAACAATCTAAACGTGTTTACTTTGAATAAAAACATACTTAAGTTCTCAGCAAGTATAAGTAAATATTTCAATAAACGACTCGATTTGGATAATCTGTTATCCGTCTCTTAGTATGTATTACGTTTTGTGTTTTGTGGGTTATTTTTAGCTTCTTAAATTCCGGGGTCCTAATAAATACTTTCTTGACGCATACTAATCATTGAAAATATACACAAATCTAACAATATAATTTGTTTGTTTTTCGAGAACTTTGGGGTTGGTACTCCCGAATTGACAGCTCTCATCTCTTCCATTTGATTTTTGTCTTTCTTTATTCGTATCATGTATCCAAAGGACCTCCGGATACTCCTAGAGTTCGCGGCATCAACAATTTAAAATCTGGGAGTCAGAGCACACTAACCTGCACATCAAACAACGGATATCCGTAACCGTTGGTCCATTGGTACCTCGGGACTAAAAATGTTACCCAGAACTCGTCGGTTCAGACTGAATTGACAGACGAACATCGTGTATTCACATTAAGTAATCTCACGTTCATACCAACTCGCTACAATCATGGACAGTTGTTGGTCTGTGAAGTACTATACTCTCAACCGCCGTACTCATCGACCAAGAATAAAACAAATGTTCTTAACATCGCATGTAAGTCTATATTCTTTTCACTAGGTAGTGAGGGACATTTTCCTTTTCTCTGCATAGCCATTCAAGCTAATTATATCAAACGGAACATTTTTTTACCTCAGGTTATGTCTTGTCGTGATATTCAATTTTGTAAAATTATACAAGGCCATCTTAAATCAATTTGACATGTATTTCAGGAAAATTTATGTTTACATTGTGTTGCGTTGCAAATAATACAGCCACTATTTTGATAGGTGTGAGCCGTATTATTGCTAATGAAACTGTCACAAAGTGCCTCTCTCTCTTTCTCTCTCTCTCTCTCTCTCCTTATTCATTAAACAGACTCTCCTCGCAACATTACCATTTCTGTTCTACCTATTTATAAACATGAGCAATTCCTCAGTGTTGAATTCATATGTACATCCGATGCCAATCCGCCGGCTCTTATCTTCATCTGGTACCATAACGGGACGATCCTAACCAACACCACTAAACATC
>BEXV01000591.1:66005-76213 GCA_003118195.1 Hemicentrotus pulcherrimus | reverse complement strand
GTGATTTTTTATTTTTTTTTTTTGATACGCAAGGGACATTTTTTTGAAATACTTACTCTTAGATTAATAAATAAATAAATAAATGTGTTCAAAATGAATATTGCATACGAAATATATGGTTTATAATGTCACACGAATGGGTTTTAATCATGGTAATAACCGTAGCTTATTTATTTATTTTTAAATTTCATTTGGTTTATAAACAACATATGAGGTACAATTTCATGGTTAACTGATCAAAGGTTGTATAAAAAACTGGTCTCTGAAAGCGTCATGCACCGAGTAGCGGAACAGAAAAGATACACACGTTTTAATACTGATACGTCAATCGCCTCGTTCAAGAGGGATTGTCATTATCTTGTTAATGGTTCATGGTATCTTCCTAGCCTTCTTAATGTTGGCACAATCGCAAAGAATGGTTGCGTTGTCCGTGAGGTAAGGAACACGCAAGAGGAATTCCTTCTTTTTAATGATTTTTGTTCTTATGCAAGGAACACCCCTCCCCCTAACACACGCACGCACGC
Organism: Hemicentrotus pulcherrimus; assembly: GCA_003118195.1. NCBI lineage: Eukaryota > Metazoa > Echinodermata > Echinoidea > Camarodonta > Strongylocentrotidae > Hemicentrotus > Hemicentrotus pulcherrimus. The sequence continues at coordinate 75,689 of BEXV01000591.1, read as the reverse complement.
GCCTGCACACACACACCCACACCATTCAAGGTTAGCATGCACTTGGTCCCCTGTTTAGAGGCTACAATCAAAATTTATCTTTATGCAACGAAGCTAGATTATTTCTTTTAAGTCAGAAATAATGCCACGGATTAAAGAATCAAAACTTTCTTGTCAAATGGGTATCAGTGTCAATAGCATAATTAATTCGTAGATTAACTTTAACAGCAGTCAAACTCAGGTTTCTGAACGAAAGAGGTGGTGTTATATTTCATTGTTGCAGTTTAATTTTCAATCATAATAATCGTGTCGATAAGTTATATTTAATCATTAGTAAAACCATAACTTCACTTTGTCGCTACACAAATTGACCATTATCATCGTCTATGAACGCAAGTTTCATAAAGACAGTTTATATAAAAATGGATCCTCAACTTCGGTTTATATTTCATCCTATTCTCGTCGAGTTGGTAACATGTAAGTGTATAATCTGTTTTTACTATTAAAAACATAAAGGTTTAATCTCAATAAATCAGCCAAATGCAAAGCAATTTTCCTGATATCAATAGGTTTAGAAAGGTCTGTCCATGCATATTCCACATCAAGACATCTCATAATCTAAGATCTGCAATACCTCCAACTCCATAAATCAATATGAAAAAAAGTAAAAGCTAAAATTAAAGTAGGGGTATACAGATTATTCCATTTTTATAATCTTAATTCTGCCAATGCCCTAATTTTACACGAAGATACAGTTCAAAACTTGCCTTTAGGTTTCATGTCATATACAATGGGACAGCAATACTTATTTTCTTTAAATTATGAAGAAACTGTATAGCTTGTTTGATTGTATTTTTTAAATTCCTTTGATAATTCGTATTTCAGCTTATTTGTTTATTTTGCAGCCTGTCATGCCATGATCACTGTTCAGATTTCGGCTGATGTTGAGATCCCTGCAATCGGTGAAGATGTTCAACTTTTCTGCGGTTTTAGGCCTTCGAATGAGAAAGCAAATATATTTATGGCAAAAGACAATTTGACCTCTTTAGCAAGTAAAATATGTTTCAAAGATGGAGACTGCGTAGAAATTAGTACTGGTTCAAATGATGCAAACAAGATAACGTGGATGACGGACAATACTTCCGCTAATCTGACTATCTACAAATGGGGAATGAGTGACAATGGGAATTATCGATGCATTGTGGACGGCAATAAATCGAATGCAGTCGAACTAGATGTGCTCTTGCCTGGTATGTAAAAGGCTTGTATAAAGCATATTCTTACCATGTACTTTGATGTGATATGATGTGATATGATATAATTTGATAAGTAATCATAATGTAGGCCAATCATAAATAAGCTAAAAGACAATGACACCTTTTTTCTTCGATTCCAATGATGGAATATTTTTCCAAGAAGTTGCCTTATACGAGCGCCTATTTCAAGACTTTCCAAAATATATTAAGTCACAATTTGTAATATATAGTTTCTGTTTAAACATATTTTTAATTTCATTTTCATTTTCAAATAAATTGGATAAATGCGTGTGCATGTAGGACCACCCGGTACTCCAGAAATTGATGGTATCAATGATCTGCGATATGGTAAAGAAGCCAGTGTCACATGCACATCCAACAATGGATATCCAGCTCCTATCATTAACTGGTACATGGAATCAATTAGCCTCACGAATGTATCTTCTCTACACGTGACAAAAAATCGAAATGGTCGTGTAAACGCTAGAAGTACTCTCCTGTTCACGCCATCACGTTATGATCATGGAAAACGGCTTATCTGTGAAGTATTCCAGCCGACAGTGCCCAATATGACCTCCCAGAATGATACCAAGGTTCTTTATATCCTCTGTAAGTTAACATAATTGTAAGAAATTAAAACTCCTCAAGTAGATACAACATCACATCTAGATTTTGAATTATCTTTTAAAGTGCTTGATTAAAAAGATGAATAAAAAAGATAAATACATGATATTCCTTGTAAATGAAATTCTGTTTGTCCGCTCAAGAATACAATGCTTCTTAATATCATTTGTAGGTTAACCCAAGCTTTTCGAAATGTAATACACCAAATAATGATAATAATACGCTTGCCCTTTCCCGTTATGTTTGTGAATTGTCTCGTAGAAACGACAATAAAGCTTCCTTTCAATACTTTGATAATAAACATGAATTTCAATTGTTTAATACAAACTGTTGACGATTAGATTTCTGGGCAATAGTTCATGACTTCTGTTATCGTTATATTAAACCGCATTCATGCTTTTGACAACCTTCATTTTGTACCACTGCAATTATTAATGCCTAGATGATTTTGATATACATATATATATATATATATTTATTTATATATATATATATATATATAAATATATCCCTATCTGTCTGCCTCTCTCTTTCTCTTTCTTTATAACGCAGACTCTCCTATCATTGTCAACATTTCTGCTCGACGCCTTGAAAACGAAAAGCAATTCCTCAGTATCGAGTTCATATGTTCATCCGATGCCAATCCACCGGCCACTAACTTTTACTGGTACCTCAACCGGACGATCCTAAACAACACCACTAGACATCTTATTCTCTCTGGCAGGATCCAGATGAAAACTATTTCTACAAGTAGTCTACTCATCGATGATGTTCAGCTGAGCGATTCTGGAAAATATGAATGTCAGGCTACAACAGATATCGGTAACGCCAGTGCGACTTTGAACTATATTGGTGAGTATATAAACGAAAGTTAGCTCTGTACATGGTTAGAATCGCATCACATAGGTTTGTTTAATTTTTCTGGAACAGACATTCTTACATACAAGCCAATATTGGAAACCTTAGCTTCCCTTTTCAAGCATTTAAAATCCGCTTTTCCATGTCTACGTACAGTCATCCCAGATCCACCTTCTCGATTATTCGTCGNAAAAAAGATAAGCGCTAAAATAGAGATAGGGTAAACAGATTATCCTATTTTAATTACTTAATTCTGTCAATGCCCTAATTTTGCCTGAAGATACAGTACAGAACTTGTTTTTAGGTTCTATGTCATATTTAAGGGGGCAGCAATACTTTATTTCCTTTAAGATAATAAGAAAACAGAAAATAAATTCCAATTAAGACATTCTTTCGCTTGCTTGATTAATTTTTTTTTTTGAGTTACTTTGAAAATTCATACTTTAGTTTCTTTGTTTATTTTGCAGCCTGTCATGCCATAATCACTGTTCAGATTTCGGCTGATGTTCAGATCCCTGCAATCGGTAAAGATGTTCAGATCTTTTGCGTGTTTACGCCTTCGAATAAGAATGCAGATATAGCAATCGCAAAAGACAATTACACCTCTTTAGCAAGCAGAATATGTTTCCAAGTTGGACACTGCGAGAAAATTGTTGGTAATGCTGCAATTGAGGCGAAAAAGATCACATGGATGACGGACAATACTTCCGCTAATCTGACTATCAGCAAATGGGGAATGAGCGATAACGGGGATTATCGATGCATTGTGGACGGCATTAAATCGAATGCAGTCAAACTTGATGTGCTCTTGCCTGGTAAGTAAAGCATCATACGAAGCATATTAAGGCCATGTACTTTAATGTGATATGATGTGATATGAATGATATGCTATTTAAAAAGAACTTTACGTAAGCCAACCAGGAAACAATTTTAAAGACACTGACACCTTTTCTCTCTTTGATTCCCATTGAAAATAAATTTCCGAGAAACTGCATTTTACAACGGCCTATTGCAAGACTTTCCAACATATTCAGTCAAGTATTTTTGACATATTTTCTGACTGTACATGCTTTTATTTATTGTCATTGTCTAATGTTGGGGGTTCATGCGTGTGCATATAGGACCACCTGATACTCCACAAATTGATGGTATCAATGATCTGAGATATGGGGAAGAAGCCAGTGTGACCTGCAGATCAAACAACGGATATCCAGCTCCTCTCATCCACTGGCACATGGAATCAACTAACCTCACGAAAGATTCTTCTCTACACTTGACAACAAATCGAAATGGCCGTGTAAACGCAAGAAGTACTCTCGTGTTCAAACCATCGCGTTTTAACCATGGGAAACAGCTTATTTGTCAAGTATTCCAACCGACACCGCCCTATATGACCTCCCAGAATGATACCAAGGTTCTTAACATCCTCTGTAAGTTAACCGAATTGTAAGAAATTGAGAACCAACAAGAAGGTACAGTATCACATTTAGATTTTTAGTTATGGTTTGATTAAGCATTTTGTTTAAAGAGATGCATATAAAATGATTTATACACCCTATCCCTCGGAATAAAATTCAGGTTGTCCATCTAAGATTTCGAAACGTCTTTAAGTTAGCTTCCTTTAATCATCTGTAACTTACCCCAAACTGTAGGAAATGTAATAAACACAAGAATTGTATTAAATACTCGCTCTTTATCTGTCTTATAAATTGTCTCGTAGAAACATTAATACGTTTTCGTTCAATACTTTGATAATAGTAATGAATTTCAAGTGATTATAACAAATCCTTGATGACTAGGCTTCAGGGAAAACAGTTCGTGACTGCTGTTATCGTTATATTAAATTGAATTAAAATGTCTTTGACAACTTATATTTATAAATGTTGTACCACTGAATTAATGCCTAGACGATTTTTATATATCATGTTATCGCCTATAACATCGTCCCCATCTCTCTCCCTCTCTCTCTCTTTATAACGCAGACGCCCCTTTCATTGTCAACATTTCAGTTCGACGCCTTCAAAACGAAAAGCCATTCATCAGTATCGAGATCATATGTTCATCCGATGCAAATCCACCGGCCACTAACTTCTACTGGTACCACAACCGTACGATCCTAACCAACACCACTAGACATCTTATTCTCTCTGGCAGGATCCAGATGAGAACCATCTCTACAAGTAGACTAATAATTTATGATGTTCAGCCAAGCGATTCTGGAAAATATGAATGTCAGGCTATAGCAGATCTCGGTAACGCCACTGCGACTTTGAACTATACCGGTGAGTATATAACAAAAGTTGGCATCTGTTCATGGTTAAAATTGCAGCACATAGGTATTTCTATGTTGGTAATGCAACTGCGACTTTCAATATTAAAGTAAGAATACCAAACAAATGTTTTAATGTTTAAACATCTTATTACATCGTTTTTTAAAGAAAATATATCAATGCAAGAGAATCTTGAACACGATAGATTCCCATTTTAACAATTTAAAAGCCCTTTGTCTTTGCCTACTTACAGTCATCCTAGATCCACCTTCTGGAGTATTCGTCGACCAAAACCAGACGACATCTTCAACTCTAATCGTTGCCTTGCAGCCAGGATTCAATGGCGGGTTGCAACAAACTTTCACCCTGGAATACTGTCCAAACGACATGCAAGTAGAGAAAGATGGGTGTGGTGTTGTCACAAACTTGACAGAGAAACCCTACACATTGGTGGGACTCCAACCATTCACATGGTATAGGATGAATTTATGGGCGGTGAACAGCGCGGGAAACAGTAGCGCGGTGGAGATAGTGGCATCAACAGCTCGTAAGTATCTATGAGGTGTATTCATATTCTTCAACTCTAGGAAACCTCACCCCCAGAAACAACTGTACTTCTTCTGATAGGTTTATTATATTATTGCCCATAAATAAACAAGATTCCCTGCGAAAGTGTATAAGAGAGGTATAAATCAAGAATATTGTAGTTTCGCAACACGAAATGGTCATCGCCATTTTATTGATATCGTGACGTACTACGTGGAGTCGTTTACCAAGGAAATGTATTCAAATGTTTGGATGCTTCCCTCGTAGGTGTTTGTGATGATGAGGCATTCCAATCGCCTGTTACTATCCATTGTACTATTGCAAGAAAGAAATTTGCATAAATTAGTTGGTGCTCTTCTGGGGTGAGGGTTTTTCATAAATTAAATAGATTTGTAAACTGATATATTTTAGTATTTTTAAACAAAATTAGTTACAATTTTCCCTCGTTATATATTCACTACTCAGCAGGGTAGCTGATTTATTCACGATTATAATATAACATATCATTTACTCATATCCAATGTCTTTAATTTGAAATAANCTGATGTTGAGATCCCTGAAATCGGTGAAGATGATCAGCTTTTATGCGGTCTATGCCTTCGAATGAGAATGCAGATATATTTATTACAAAAGACAAATTTACCAATTTAGCAAGGAAAATATGTTTCAAAGATGGAAAGTGCGAGAAAATTGTTAGTCATGATTAAAATGATGGAAACAAGATTACATGGTTGATGGACAATACTTCTGTTAATCTGGCTATCAAAAAATGGGGAATGAGCGACGACGGGGATTATCAATGCATTGTGGACAACTTAAGATGGAATACAGTAAAACTTGTTGTGCTCTTGCCTGGTAAGTAAAGCCTCGTATAAAGCATACTATGGCCATGTACATTGATGTGATAAGATGTGATATGAATGAATAGTAAAAGCCAACCAGGAAATAATCGATTCCCATTGAAATGAATTTCCGATAAACTGCATTTTATAATGGCCTATTGCAAGACTTTGTTATATATTTTCTGATTGCACATTTATTTGTGTTTTCTCATGATCAAATCAATGGAATACATGCGCGTGCATGTAGGCCTACCTTGATACTCCAGAAATCGATGGTATCAATGTTCTGAGATATGGTGAAGAAGCCGATGTGAACTTCACATCCAACAACGGATATCCAGCTCCTCTCATCCACTGGCACATGGAATCAACTAACCTCACGAAAGATACTTCTCTACACGTGACAACCGCACTATATGACCTCCCAGAATGATACCAAGGTTCTTAATATCCTCTTAATATCCTCTTAATATCCTCTGTAAGTTAACATCATTGTAAGATATTTAGTACCCTCAAGAAAGGCTTACTTGTTTAAGCAGTTGATTGAATAAATAAAAATATAAAGTGATAAATACACGCTATCCCTTGTAAATATAATCTCACACAGTGCACCCGCAAGTCTATTGTATATCTACATTACCATGCAAGCCACCGCTTACAAGCAGCATCTAATAAAATGTTGTTTACCCGCTCAAGATGACAAGTTCTCTTTAAGATTTTTCTTTTTATTAACATCATATGTTAGTAAACGAAACTGGAAGATATACACTCGCTCTTTTCCTTTAGTTCATAAATCATTTCGTAAAAACGGCAATACGTTTTTGCTCAACTGAATACTTTGAAAATAAAAATGGATTTTAAGTGATTAAACAAATCCTTGATGACTAGACTTCTAGTCTAGGCATATGTTTTGAGCACCTGGACTTCTAAATATTGTACCTCTGCAATGCAATGCCGAGATGATTTTGATATATATATATATGTTATCACTCATAATATCGTCCCCATCTTTGTCTCTCTCTCTCTCTCTCTTTATAATGCAGACTCGCCTATCATTGTCGACATTTCTGTTCGACGCCTTCAAACGAAAATCCATTTATCAGTATCGAGTTCAAATGTTCATCCGATGCCAATCCACCAGCCATCAACTTCAACTTATACTACAACCGGACGATCCTTACCAACACCACTATACAACTTATTCTCTCTGGCAGGGTCCAGATAAAAACCATTTCTACAAGTAAACTAGTGATCTATGATGTTCAGCCGAGCAATTCTGGAAAATATGAATGTCAGGCTATAACAGATGTCGGTAACACCATTGCGATTTTGAAATATACCAGTGAGTATATAAAACAAAGTTTTGCTCTGCTAATGGTTAGAATTGCGTCACATGGGTATTTCTATGTTGGTAATGTAACCGCGACTTTGAACTACTCAAGTGAGTACATCAAACAAAGGTTTACATGTTTAAACATCTTATTACATTGTTTTCAGAAAAAGAAATGATATCAAAAAAGACAATCTTACAAAACGATAGATTCCCTTTGCAACAATTTAAAATACCTTTGTATATATCTACTTACAGTCATCCCAGATCCACCTTCTGGATTCATCGTCGACCAAAACCAGACGACATCTTCAACTCTGATCGTTGCCTGGCAGCCAGGATTCGATGGCGGGTTGCAACAAACTTTCACTNAAACGAAAATCCATTTATCAGTATCGAGTTCAAATGTTCATCCGATGCCAATCCACCAGCCATCAACTTCAACTTATACTACAACCGGACGATCCTTACCAACACCACTATACAACTTATTCTCTCTGGCAGGGTCCAGATAAAAACCATTTCTACAAGTAAACTAGTGATCTATGATGTTCAGCCGAGCAATTCTGGAAAATATGAATGTCAGGCTATAACAGATGTCGGTAACACCATTGCGATTTTGAAATATACCAGTGAGTATATAAAACAAAGTTTTGCTCTGCTAATGGTTAGAATTGCGTCACATGGGTATTTCTATGTTGGTAATGTAACCGCGACTTTGAACTACTCAAGTGAGTACATCAAACAAAGGTTTACATGTTTAAACATCTTATTACATTGTTTTCAGAAAAAGAAATGATATCAAAAAAGACAATCTTACAAAACGATAGATTCCCTTTGCAACAATTTAAAATACCTTTGTATATATCTACTTACAGTCATCCCAGATCCACCTTCTGGATTCATCGTCGACCAAAACCAGACGACATCTTCAACTCTGATCGTTGCCTGGCAGCCAGGATTCGATGGCGGGTTGCAACAAACTTTCACTCTGGAATACTGTCCAAACGACACGCAAGTAGAGAAAGAGAGGTGTGGTGTTGTCACAAACTTGACAGAGACATCCTACACATTGGTTGGACTCCAACCATTCACATGGTATAGGATGAATTTATGGGCGGTGAATAGCGCTGGAAATAGTAGCGCGGCGGAGATAGTGGCATCAACAGCTCGTAAGTATCTATGAGGTGTATTCATATTCCTTACCTCTAGCAAACCTCACCCCAGAAACAACTTTACTTCTTCTGAGAGAATTATAAATCAAGAATATTGTAGTTTCGCAACACGACATGGGCATCGCCATTTTATTGATAACGTGACGTAGTACGTGGAGTCGTTTACCAAGGAAATGTATTCAAATGTTCGGATGCTTCCCTCGTAGGTGTGTGTGTGTGATGATGAGGCATTCCAATTGCCTGCTCTTATCCATTGTACTATTGCCAGAAAAAAAAAATTGTAAACTGATTTATTTTTTAGTATCTTTAAATAAATTAGTTACAATTGTTCCCTCGTTATATATTCACTACTCAGCAGGGTAGCTGATTTATTCACCATTAGAATATTACGTATCATTTACTAATATCCAATGTCTTTAATTTGAAATAAGTCACCATTTACTTTTGAGAGCAAAATCAGTTTCGCTCTGTCATTCAAATTTTGTATTTTCTTTTCCTTCTCCTTGTGGCTTTTTTGTTCTGGACTAAGCTTTATCACCGGCCAATTACGGTAAGCATCACGAGGCTTTTTTTGCTTGCTTGGTTTTGATATGATCAGAACCACTTTCCACCCACTAGTTTTCAATTGTTATACAGCTTTCGTTTGTACACATTGAGGTGGCTTTTAGTCTCTCGTAAGTTATTATAATCATTCAACCCCACCCAACACACACACACACACAAACATACAACCAGATTAATACTACTCAAAGAGCTTTGGAAAAATCAGAAAGCCAGCTTGTATGTTATCCATTTTTTTTTTTT
>BEXV01000591.1:29645-53721 GCA_003118195.1 Hemicentrotus pulcherrimus | reverse complement strand
TGAGCTGTTAATAATTAACATAGATAATCTCACTAATATGCAATATATAGATCACAAGTCAAATATTCATATAACACTCTAACCTTCAAGGAAGTAACATTGCTATAATACATACTTTCATTTGAAAATAACCCAAATTGAATGTGTGACGTTCTCTTTACATTTAATTCCATGCTGTGCCCTCCAAGCAGATGTTGGAGACAACACTCAAGATGGTCGGACGGTACGTTCATCTTTTAGCATTTATGATTGATATATCCTTTTTATTTAAAATCAGTAATTAAGATGAATCCTAATAAAGAAATTTCTTTATTAATTATTTTCTTTCAGTAAATATATGAAGGTTGGGTAGAGCTTCGTTCTATTGTTATTATTATTACTTATACCGCGCTTTTCCCATAAGGCCCAAAGCGCTAACAGTGAATGAAAATAATAATTACATAAATACATGTAATTAGAAAAAAACAGTCTTAGAACTACAATTACAAAAAAGATGTGTTTTAAGGCCTTTCTGAAGGTTAATCAAGATTGGTATGCAGTTCCTCACATAGCTTTCATCTTATCACCAAAATTAAAAAAAATAGTCATTAAACAGATCTGTCCATTCTCTTGAAGATTTGAAACTTGTATTTTACTCTTTGCCACTTTAATTTATTTTTGAATTCCATTCTTAATCATTTGTTGTTTGACTTAATGTCAGAAAGGGTTAAACCTAAGCAAACCTCAAACTCAAAATCAACCACATTTGAGAGACTATCTCCATATCAGACCCCTAAGAGACATCAATACTATTCATCCAATTTCGTTTACTCCCACAGGTTGATGATGATGGATTGGTTTACATGTCTGTGTCCCATGACCGCACCCACCCCCCTAATGCCCCGCCTATACAGACAGAGGAACCTACCGTCTACGCCTCTCTCAACCCAGACGTCACGCAACGACGCAAGGGAGAGATGAAATATGCCGACACAAAGGCGACGACACCTGACGGACAACCTATGTACGGTAACTACTTGGTCAAGAATTGGAAACAGGAGCAGGCCAGAATGCCGCCTCCCATACAGACGGACGATGCATCCTACCATGCTGAGGGGATGGATTGCCACAAGGGAGGAATGAAAGGTGCTATGGGACCTACCACCCCAGACGGACAGCCCATGTATGGAAACTACTTGGTCAAGATGCGAAAAGACGAAGAAAGGGCTAAACAGATGGCAGGTACGCATGATGTGTTTGAGATGTATGGTATTTAAGCACTATCCTCCACTTTTACAACCTAAATGAAATAACAGGTTGCAATAACTGATATAAGCTATTGAAATAATTGCATTTGATTGGTTGTGAGATAATCTGTCATAGAATTGAGTCTAGATAATGAAGGATATAGGCCGCTGTTATAACCTAAATGAAATAACAGGTTGCAATAATTGATATAAGCTATTGAAATCGTTGCATTTGATTGGTTTCGAGACATTTTTTTTATAGAATTGTGATGTTACTTAATATGAAAAATTGTATGAAATGAAACCCTGTATGTATGTGTCTTTGTCCAAGAAAAGGCAAATAATTTGCAAAATAACAAAGGCAAAAGAATATACTCAAATCCTTTTAGTTTTCACAATGTTTTGATTTACATATCATAATATTTACATTTATTACCTGAATCTATATAAGGCTTGAGCAAATATTAAAAGTAATAGAATTGAACAAAGTGCCTGTTTGTTCATACACTATCTGTACTACTTTGTATAACAATGATTATTTTTTTTTAAATATATGTATATATTGATGTTTCAAGAATTGTTTGAGATCTGTCAAATATTTCATCTGAAAGCAACTACCACAGAAATGTAGCTAAGAAGAAGAAAATTATGAGAAAAAAAATGGGACTATGTAAATCAAACATTCTGTTTAAAAAAATGGATTATTTCTCAATCTATGAGACATTTCAAAGTATTTTTCAAATAGCTACTGTTTATAGTGGCCATCAGTTGTTGAACCTCTATAGCATGTTTGAGTATATACAATGTGCATACTTTTCTTTCTCCTGAATCTATATAAGGCTTGCACAAATATTAAAAGTAATAGAATTTAACAAAGTTCCTGTTTGTGCATACACTATCTTTAATACTTTATAGGACAATGATTATTCAAAAATAAAGTTCTGATGTATATAAACATGTATATTATGATGATGTTTAAGAGAAAATTCATGTTTCAAGAATGGTCGAAAGAGATCTGTCAAATATTTCATCTGAAAGCAAGTACCAAATAAACGTAGCAAAAAAAAAAAATAATAATAATGGGACTTTGTAAATCCTTGATAATTGCTCCATCCATGAGAAATGCCAACGTATACTTGTATCCTCTCAAACAGCAGTTGTTGAACCTCTTCAGTCTGTTTGAGTATATACATAGTTTTCTTCCATGTGATTATATTAAGAGGAAATGTTTTTTATTAACAGGTCGTTGTTTTTTTTTTTCTTACTGTACATATGCAAGCTTTTGCTTAGAAAATATCTAATTTCTTTGAACTTATCAAAACTACATAGTAGTTAACTTAACTGGACACACTTATCAAAAGAAGGTAGTGTCATCACACTGCACCTTTTTTAAAATAATAATATGGAATTTACTATGACATTGCAGACAAAAAAGAAGAATAGATGAAGAGATACTATTATTGTATAATCACAAATGAATTTTTAAATTACTTGAAGTTACTAAACTTTAAAGGTTTATGTTTTGTCTGTAAATATTAGAGGAACTTTAATATTTGTAGTATGATATTACAACCTGCTGTTCTGCGGAATTCAGCATGCAATTTATATTGGTATTATGCTGCATTAAAACTTTGATGTGCATGGCTTGAAATTTATTACATCTACTTGCTCCCAAATTAAATTTAATCTCGTACTTTAGCCTATAAATCCTACCATCTATAGGATGAGATCGTAAGCAACACTGTACAAAGATGACAAACACTATATTTCTATGAGTAGTACTTTAATTATAGTTCGCTGCTAACTAATACATGCGTGTATAGTGCATGTTGGACAATCATACATTTCAAAACATTGAATGATACATGAATGACAACTTGTAATTTAGCAATAGCCTCTTTCTATTCATTTGAATACACATTATCTGTAATTGTAACCTGTAGCTTTAAGATGTAAAATCAAATTAAATCTAAAAATGTTTTCCTGCATTACAGTAGTGTTTGATAATGTGACATTAGTTTCAAATCTTGAGGGCTTTGTATCATATACATGTTGATGTTAATGATTATTACTACCGTGTAATGGCAGATATTATCATTCTCATATAAGCTCACATGTACATGTATGTACATCCATTGAATAACCACACCATTGCACCATTTCACTCTGAAGAAGAAAAACTGAAGAAAACTGCATTTCTAATATAGACTGCAAGAATAATTGACTTAGGGGAAAAAAAATAATATTTATGTAGCAAATGAACTCCTTTTTCATGAATTTCAATAAAAGCTGCACAGATAACACAATGATGAGGTTTTAAGAGTTTATCTTGACTTGTTACACTATACTACGACTGGTCCTTACAATGCAATTTAATAAAAAACTGCACAGATAAGCGACAAGATTCAAAGGGTTAATCTTTACTTGTGTGAGGAAGCAGGTTATCTAGATGATTAAGCTGCCGTATGCATTCTTCCCTCTGCTTGCGAAGAACTTTAAGCATTTCATCATCCTTGAACTCTTCGCTGTCAGAGCTAGCTCCAGACGCAGAGTCGATGGTTCTGGGATCAGCAGGCTCTGAAATTTTGTCTGAAATGAAGGATATGAAATGAACCATTATTACTTCAAGGGTAAAAGGCGTGGCAGAAGAATACAATAGCCAATCATAATTTTTATTTTTTTATATTAAAAAAAAAAATCTGAAGATTTCAGTAAAGAATTCAAAAGGGAAAAAAGGAACAATAACTGCAAGGGGAAGAACAAAAAATAATGCAATAGGGAAAAAATTCTAAAAAGAAGCGCTACATATTAAAAGCAAGCTGAAGGAAAAGTGGGACAGGATGAAAAGAGAGCAATTTGATAGCACGATATAAGGAAGAACCAATTGAATATTTTGCAAAAGAATAAATCTTAAGAGAAAGATTGGATACTTCTTCTTCTGGTATACTCCTCAACGTTCCGTAAGGAACCAAGCGAGGAGGATGTACAAAGAATGTAATGGATAAAGCATGTATAAAGAATATAATAGATATAGAGAAAATAGGAGATAAATGTGAAAATATGAATAATTGAAGTACGGATTAGGGGGAGAGAGTTTAAAAGCGGGACCTAGAAATATGAGAGAATAATATGTGATAGAAAAATGTGTGAAATATTTGTGAATGGTAAGGAAATCAAGAAATTTACAAGGGGGACATAAGTTATTTGTTAACAAGGTTAAGAAGAAATTATGAATGGATGGAGGATGAAAGAAGGAGGATGGAAGAAGGAGAAGGGGGCGTGAGATGCAAACAAACGGTCAAAATACTAGGAAGATAAAGGACACTAGACTCAAAAGATGAAAATATGCAATAAAAATACAACATAAATTGTGTATTCATATCCACACAAATTAAATTAACAACATATATTCTAGCCTCCACATCCATCCAATACCTTTAATATTAGAGGTTTTCTCAAGTGCATGTATGCATTGAATTTTTGCTGGAGCTTAAAATGATAGAGAGAACATTTAATACACAGACAACCACAACATGAGAGGAAAACAAACTCATGAAGAGTTGTTGGATCTCACTACAAGCATTGTTTCTAATAAGTGTAACAACTGAATAATCCTTGAGCCCAGTAATAAATGTGTTTATATATCATGCAAGCATCCTTATCAACCAGTGACATCCGGCACTCATTCTACAAGTAATTACATGTTGTTAGATGTACAAGAAATTTAGGGTAAAAATGTTTTCAAAGATATTCCACGAGTGTGTTCATTTAGCTATTAAAAAGGAATGGCTAGACTGATATTCATAATAAAATATATTTTGCTTCATAACATTTGTTTAGGAGGGGTAATTGAAGTATGTCCACTTCAAGCAAGGGCAATTCAAAATAATACACTTGATTCAGTTCATTTGTAGAAACATTTCTTGTCTGGAGATATCTATTTGTGTATCAATAAAAAATGAGTGATTCTCCATTCATCTTATAAAAATATAAAAAGATAAAAGAAAGAAAATCTGCTGACAGCCAGAAAGACTCTATAGACTCATATCATTCAACACAGAGTTAACATCCTTTTTGCTCTCAACAACAATATATTTGACATGTATACCTCTTGAAATTCTCTCTCTTGGAGGAATCCTGTCACCTATTGGTGGAGTGAACAACAAAGTATCTTCACTCAATGCAGATGATCTTATACTGGAGGGAGTTGACCTTTGACTGGGAGGTTGTGACCTTCGACCTACTGGGGAACTAAACATCCTATTACAGATGACCTGTGTAGTGAAAGAAGAAAAGACAAAAAAAGGCAGACAAGAGGTTTTAGAAATTGAGAAGTGTTTAATACAAGGTGAAATTTATTTCATTCTTGTTAATGACATGTAACAAAACCCTACATGTTAACGAGGTTTTGAAATCAAAGGCTACATAGCACGTAGGAGAAAGTCAGAGACATAGTATAACAAAACAATATGCAGATGGGAAAAGAAAAATAGATCAGTTTAAATGAAACTAGATCGAATTGTAAAGAACACTCTGTAACATTTCAAAACTAGCACATGATTGATTGCTTCGATAACCTATTCATGAGCATGTATACTGACGTGATGTGGTACTTGAATTTCTTATTACAAGTGTGTGCACGAGATGAGTGTGCTCTTGAAAACACAGCCAAAGCTAATAATATTCAGGTCATAGCAAACTTTTGAAATTATCTGCAAAACAGAATGGGAATAAACCATAAATGGTGAAATGGTCACATTTTCTATTCTGTTCCCATAACAATTTCATTTTATACCTTTTTGATTATATCGTTTTTGTTGTGATTTCAAATACAAAGCCATGCCAAATCCATGTATATTGTACCAAGTTAGTTTTTTCATCAATAGGAACTTGAGAAATTTAATAAAATCTGTTTATTCTCCTTCCCCCGTCACTCTTAAAACCCTCCCTCTACGGTAACTTCAGAAAATGTTATGGTGACATTGGCCCAAATTGTTTTGTCTCAGTAACATTCCAATTTGACGTGTGTGACTTTGAGTTATGCAGAGTTAACAGTATTCCTTTTTATCAAATCAGTCATGCTCATAAAGAAGGAAAAAATCAGATGACATTACTCATGCTACTAGTTTGAACTAGATTGCTTTTATATCAAGAGCACTGTACATAAATTTTATATTCTGAGAAGAGTCTTTGCTATATACATATAATAACTTATTGTATTTCAATCATTCAAAAAGAGGGAGGAGCAGGAGATGTGTCTGAATGATTGAGAAGCACAACGCCCATGTTTCATTCCTTGCAGTATGCTATTTTCGCATTACTGTCATTCAGATCATTTATTTCATGTTATAGTTGTATTGCTTTTTATTTCATTGCTGGGAATCAAATAAGCAGAATTGAACTGGTCTTAGATTAATCAAACATTGCTATTGAAGTGGCTTTGATAATTTATCCCTCTAACATGATATCATAGACAAGACACTGCAGATACATCAAGACAATGAGGAAGTGATAATATAATACCTTGATTAGAAACTAAAACTAAATTTGGTACACATTAGCACAAAAACAGAAGGATCTATAAACACATAAATTCATGTCATTCTTATTCTGAGGATGAATAATCACTCTGGGGAAAAACTTTCATTTGGTAATTTAAAAGCCATGGAACATTAAGGCTATTTTTTAATATTTGCAACGTCCTCACATACATCTTACAAAAGCTTGTGTAAAGTGTAATAGAAACTTTCAGGACTCTTTCATGTAATCTGTTCAAGTATTGACTGAAAAAAATGATATCTGGATTTAAATATAAGGAAGTGATTTCATGTGCAATTCCAACATTGACTTTTAACACATAAAGAACAAAAAGCATGTAAATTGTCTAAGAAATATTTTCTGTACAATATTTATACCCCTCCCCCTCCCCCTCCCCCATGCCACCTGTACATGTTTGTACCTATGTCAC
This sequence comes from Hemicentrotus pulcherrimus, assembly GCA_003118195.1. NCBI lineage: Eukaryota > Metazoa > Echinodermata > Echinoidea > Camarodonta > Strongylocentrotidae > Hemicentrotus > Hemicentrotus pulcherrimus. The sequence continues at coordinate 46,527 of BEXV01000591.1, read as the reverse complement.
CATGCAAGAAAAAAAATCTGAGGAAGAAAAAAAAAGGGGGGAAAAAATCCTTTATTTACAACACAAATGTTAGTAATTTTTTTTAATGAAAAAAAGTATGTGTACAAAACAATAAAGGGTCCAAGGGTGGGTAATACATGTTTCATTTATTTTTTTCAGGATATTTTGCAGGTTGCTTCAATTAGACCCTTTGAAACATTATTTGGGCAACATTTTCTCTGATCCAAGCCACAATGAATGTGATGCAAAATATGAAATTCAAAATTTCATTTTGTATATAGATGCTTTTCATAATGTACATAACATATCATGATACTCGTTAACCGTTAAATTACAAACAACTGGCTTATAACATTTTACACTTACTTGTCCAATGGCACTGTTGATAGACGAGGAGGAGCTAAAGTGTAACTGACGTTTGGCTCCTTCTCCATCCTCTGCATAATCTGTTCTTTGTTGTTGCCTAGCGACGGGGCTTGCATCTATTCCCTGTGCAGTGATGGCAGCAGTCGAGTCCTCAGATGAGTGCTCCAGAGTTCTTGTTCTAATAGGTGATGATTGAGGCCGATGAGCTGTTCTTGCATCTTCTGCAGCTGTCTGTAGCTCAGGGTCAAATATTTGACTTTCTTCTCCACTACTAGACTTCATTGTTCCCCTCCCTGGAATATTATTTGATGATAATGTTCCTAAACCCTTTCTTGCTGTATCATATTGATAAATTCGGTCTTCCCCTTCATCTTCAACCAGATGCCCCTCTGGTATTGGAGAACTAAACTCTGCTCCATCTATCCTTGTTTCGGGCCCATATTTTTGTCTTTTTTCTTGATGATGAGATGGCTTTGGCAAACTAAACACTCTGTTGTCCTCACTGGTCGCTCTTTGATCCTCACCAGGCAACACTGTATGTCTGTGAGGCAAACTTTCAGATGCATCACGTCTAACCATCGAGTTTCTTTCGAAATGGTCATCACTACAAGCGTGTTCATGGTCTGTTTCTGTTTGGTGATGGTGCAATTTCCCATGTCCAACTAATTTTACTTTGTCTTTCGCATCCCTCGCTGAATGCACATGGGGACCTCTTTTACCACAGGGCAGAATATCACAGGACATATGCAAATGAGGGGTAATATTGGGTACTCTTTTGTGTTCATGTCCCCTATGGGTTCTAACATCCTGAATATTTGGGCTCGCTACTGGATATACTCCTTGACTTGAAAAGTCCTCATCTTCTTCCTGCATGGTATCACTTGTCACATCTCTTTCCTGTAAGAGACATGTTGCTTGGCCAGAAGAAAGAGTTCTGCTACCAGTCTGGACACAAGATGGCACCCCTCTTCCTGTCTGTGTAGCAATGGATTGTGGGATAGGATCTGTTCCAGTGTGGGTTGTGGTGGCATCTTTCAAAGGCCCCTGCGGAATGTTGCTCGCATCTCTTGCTTCTGTCAGGAGCCTCTGCTGTTCCAATCGACGACGAAAGTCTGCAAGCCTAGAGTCTCCTTCTTCCTGAAAAGTTTAGGAGAGTTATGAGTTGTTGGATTTATTTGTTCAACCATTTATTAATTAATTTATTCATTCATTTTTATTTTGTGCATTGCCTATTTAGTGATTGACAAACTGTTTTACATGATTGTCTGCTTACACAAACAAATGAAATGTAACAATACATGAGTTACATGAGTTACATGTACATGAGCAAAATTATATACATAAATGTTCAAACATTAGCACTAAAACAAACATCACCAAATTAAAACAACAACAAAACAATCCAGCTTTACAAGTTATGCAGATTTCAAATATTCCTGGAAAACAGTGATAATGAAGAAGTTTGATGATAACAATAAGATAACTCAAAGCTGGCAACTGATCTTACTCATTTAACCAAAAAAGAAGACACAGAAGTAATGGACAGCCATATTTTCTGTAGAGTACAAAGTTTGAAAGACCATAAAACACAGAAGTGATAGTGCTTACAGTAAAGGCAAAATCCTTAAAACTGGCATCTTTGTCTTATTAAATTTCTCCAAACAGCAAAGTTCCCCAAACAACAAGTCATCTATCACTAAGTTGTTAATTTTTACTTTCTTTATGATAGATAATACTAACACAAATAATAAGTCGTTCATCCCTGACACAAAAAAAAATCATGGATATTTGAATTACAAGAAATTGTTTACAAATTCTTGTCATCAATGCCTGCTTCCTCTTTTGAACAGCCTACTTTTATTTCTTCTACTGACAATAAACAGTTGCAATCTAAGACTCTAGAGTCAATGAGAATGCACCTTTGAAGTATTCAATTAGTGCATGAAAAGTCATTTTCCAAGTCTCACTTGCAGACATTTGAAACAAAGCTGGCAATCTTCTAGCAAAATGGTAAGATCACCTTGGATAAAAGTGTCAGGTGGGAATTATCCTAAAAAGCGCTTTTTTTGTTTAAAGGAGAGTATGCTTAACATTCTGTTCTCTTATCATCTTGCCTTTGCAAAGGAGATTATTTAGTTGAAATGCCTCATAAATAGGCATGTCAAGTTTAAAAGACTCATTCCTTACAGTTCCATCTCTCGTTCCGACATTCTCTTGCTGGGTCTGTCTGAGTGGGCCATGCGGCCTTTGACCTGACACTCTATGAAGGGCTCCCTCCTTAGCCTGCTCCATTCTTCGTCTCATGCGCCATTGTTGTAGAATGTCTTCCTCGGGTCCCTGAGGACGCTGTGTGTAACTGAGGGTAGCTGGGAACAGCGGGGGTCTTGGCAGATTCTCTTTGTCTGTTAGAAATAGAAAATGTGATCAAAAAGAAGTTGAAAAGTTGACAAAATGTTACCAAAGAAATTATGAAGAATATTGTCCTACTAACCTTGAGGTCATTGTGTGTATCTAAAGAAACATGGGAACAAAAGGGAAATTCAGAAGATTCCATTGTTTATCTTTCTTCATATTTACAGTCCACAAAATATTGTGCGTCAAAAAATTAGCGAAGGATAAAGAGAAACTAATTATTAACCAGGTAGAGGTAAATCTTTATATTTCAAATAAATGTTTAAAAGAGAACCAATTTGAATTACATGTATTTACAAACAAATTGTAATGGATTATTCACTTTAACAGCAAAAAGACCTAAATCCTATTGATACAAAATTGGGTTACATACTTTATAAATGTATCTACACACATGTACATTATTAAGTTTGATTTAGGGAATGCATTGCGTACATTATCTTATTTTCAAGGCAACAGTAGTTGTGTGAATATGGTCAAAACCTAACCACTTCTCTCGGAGATAGGGCAGTGCTTTGTTATTGTTATATAGTCATGGCTAAGCATTTAACTACAATTGGGTTACATGCTTTATTAATGTAACTACAAACATGTACACTAAGAATATTAAGTTTGAGTGAGGGAATGCATTTTATACATTATATTCTTTTCAGGCAACAGTAGTTCAGATCAAAACCTAACCACTTCTCTTGGAAATAGGGCTGTGCTTTGTTATTGTTATATGATCCTGGTTACCAGTAAACATCTGAAGTATCTCTTTCATAACCAGTGTTAATTTTGAAACGGAGTGATTGATGTTTGATCATGAATAAACAGTTTAAAGATCACATACAGCTTTGCTAAGCCCTCCAAAACTGTTCATCAGATTTCTTTGATTTTTACATAGCAAGTTTCAAGCAAAACTAAGCTGTTGCGAAGTGTCTTCTTCTTCCTCGAGTGAAATATTATACAAAAAAAAAGGTAAACATAATATAGATATCCCACCTAGGGACATAAAATCCCACAATGACAACCAGAACTACACATGTGTATAAACCTATGAGGGGTGTGTGAAAAAGGTTCAGTGAACACAGACACTATCTCCTGACAAAGTGCTGAGATTCATAGCATAAGGGAGTTTAAAGCCATTATCTAGATTTGCTTGCAGACATTTACATTTAAAATTCATCGGAAATCATGGATAGAGTACCAAATAAGTTTATACAGTGTACATGTATATCTGTTTTGATACAAGGGGAATTACATGAGACTATGTTTATCATGTTTCTTTCCAATAATCCATCCTGCTACCAAAACTCTTTATGAGCTTTAACCCTGTATTATGAAAGTGAAATTAGAAGATTAAAGTGAACTATAATGCCGGATCTTGGCAAATTTTGGCATTGTCTCACCATGATATCTTGACATATGCGCCTCGCTGCCTCTAGAGGGCGTGCTATCATCAGTAATTGGGGAGCTAGTGGAGAATGATCCTACTCCATCAGAACTCACTGCTGGCTCATTGAGAATAGTCCTATCACTGATGTATCAAACAGAAAATAAGAAAAAAGAAAAATGACATTTAATTGGAACTATGGGCAAGAAGGGTTGAGAAACAGTACTTTGAAATAAAAGTTGATTGTTATGTTCTTCAATGTTTCCAAATGTAATCTATCAAGTTAAAAAAGAAAACAAATACTATAAATCAAAACTTTTTTAAACATAAAACCATAATGACAATCACTGCATTATAAACTAAAATGACAAAGAGCCTTCCTCTTTTTCACCAAGCAGGGAATAATTTTCCTGGTATCGCATCGCAATTTGCTATGCATTTTTGCATGACTGCTATACAAAATATCTTTTGTGTAGCAGTTTTTTTTCCATAGAAATGTACAGAATTTCATTTGAAATGTTTATCCATTGGCTGAAATTGCTAATCAAAAAATTTGAGGACAATTATTTCCATAATGAACAGAAGAAAAGAAATTGGATTACAACTATTAATGTTGTTAGGCATTTAGCACTAAAGTTTAGAATTGATTGCAGGGACCTGAATCTCAACCAGACCCAGGTAACTATTACTACAGTTCATATAGTAAGACATGTATGTAGCTGCAAAGACAGCAGCATCATGGCGCTTACACGTAAAAATGTACTTGTCTGGAATTACAAATGTGTTTAATCTTTGTCCCTATATGGTTGAGTGTCACATATAAAGTTTGTTTTAGTTTATTTAAAGACAAGAGCACTACTACGATCAAAATCTATTAATCAGTACTATTATTTGTTTGCACTTCCACACATCCCCATCTGATCCTACCTTATTTCAAGGAGCTTTTCAGCTCTTCTCTGAATCTCGTACGTCTCCTTATCGGTAACAGAAGGAGGCATCTTCAGTGACTGTCAAAGAAAAAACAACCGTAAGAAAATGATTATTACCAAATAATTGATCTTAAAATACATCTTGTAAGTGAGCCAAATATGTTTAATTGTCATGAAATAAATGGTGGAGAACAGAAGAACTGTTGGGAAAACAGGTGCTAGAAAAAGACCAAATGTATAATAGAAATACATCCTACCACACAGTAACTACATCTAATTCCATGAATTTTACTTTTTTTATAAAATAAATTAACCCTAAACTTGTACCCTAAATATAACATTTTATTTAATATCAGGATTAACATTCAAAATCTTTATTACCACAAACGTTTGTCTCCCAACATCACTCACAAAATTAGGCACCTAGCTGAATGTTCTACACATTCATTTCTTCATAAAAGGTAATGATTTGTATAATCATATATAAGTTGTTGGCCATAAAAAACTGTGATTTTTTTTGGAGAAGTTATTTTTCCCTAAAATATATGTTCAATAATTAAACAAAAGCCACACCAAAAAAAGTGACACAGAACGCTGTCTAAATCACCATAAAAAGCAACATCATTCCAAATCAACTTACACTGCTTGATGATGAGGTAAGAGTCGAGACACTGCTCACTCTTCTACTGCTACTCAGAGATGAGACTCCACTCTTAGAAACTCCAGACCAGGTTGGTACCCTTGATGCACCCCTACCTCTTCCCCTTCCACTGCCCGTACCCCTTCGAGCCCCTTGCACCCCCCTCACACCACCAACGGGACCAGTTCCTCGGATGGGCGTGGTCTCGATGGGGGCATGACTGGAGATGGAGGATGATGATAGTTGATGAGATGGAAGCGGGGGAGATGAAGATGAGGAAGACAGCCACCAGAAGTCCTTGCCTCCGGTAGCTGAATGCTGTGCTCTCTGTTCCCTGCTCTGGGGAGTGCCATAACGAAATCGGCCTATGAGTCTTTGAAAGTGAGATAAGGGATAGTAAATGCTGTTTTAGTGAGCATCATCGCACTGTTCGCACATGTATGAAGGAAACCAAATTAGATGGTCCCTCGAAATGATCATTCTAAAGTGCTTTAAATCTGTCAAGATTGTCTAAAAATCCTGTATGTCACATCTTACTACAAGCCACATGAAGGAGATGAATCCAGCTTACTTGAGCTCCAACAATCACTTTCAAGACTGAACATTAATCTCCTCATAGTCATCAGGGGAGTCAACCACCCAGGATGGGACTGGATGTACCGGAGGGTAAAAGAATGTGGCCAACCTACCTTACTTCATAAGTTTGGGGAGATGTTCAATGACAATGGTTTAGTCCAACTCGTAGAGGAACCTACAAGACGACAACATGTTCCCGACTTGATATTATGAGATATATACAAAGTAAAGATACTGACGTTCTGTACCCAACACTTGCTCAAAATAGATTGTAAAAATCACTGTACCTTATTCCTAACTATAACTTTTTGGACCATTTACAAACTGATTGTCAATCAAAATATGACAGGAATAGACCAAAGAAACCTGCTCCAAACAACTTTTTCAATAACAAATTATAAAAAGATTGGAACGTCAGTCAAATATTAATATGACCAGAAAGCACATGTTTTTACCAAAAGAGTTGTTACATGTATGTGTTATTTTAAAAAAGAGATAAAAAAAAGGGGGGAACACAAAATTATCACTATAATTCTGATGTTAATGATGATTTAAATGTTTTGCAAAACAAAATTTAATTTCAATTCTTTGTTATGCCAATAACGATGCTTTTGTGATTATGTAAGTTTGATTTGTATCATTATATCTTTAAATGTAATCCATGGATACCTAATAAATCCTCTGATGAGGCAAAGAAAAGAAAAATGTTCTTGACATGTACCTCACCGACAATCCCACTATTGCATACAATGTGTCTGTAGTTCCTGGCAACACGGATCATGAAACCATGAAACCATCTAGTAGACGACAGGTACCAAGAAAAGTTCCTGTCTACAGCAAAGCAGACTGGGATGCATTCAGGTCAGCATGTCAAGAGTTGAGAAAGAGATGGCATTAAACTACAAAGAAGCCATCCCAAGTGAACTGTGGGACATATTTCTGACTGGAATCAAAAATGGTATTGAAGCACACAATTCCCAGACATTGTTAAAGCCCAAAACCACCTCACCTTTGGTGTCTGCAAGATCGGGAAGCTCATCAAGAAAAGAGGCAGGGTTATTAAAAGATGTAAAAACTCTCTTGAAGACTACAGGACTTATGCCCTATGACCTTGATGAGAACAATAGATTATGAAGAGGAGCGTCCAGTCAGAGATCAGGAAAGAATACTTGAAATATCTTGGGTCTTTGAAGGAGAAGACGATAAAAACCAGTATGGGGCCATGACGAGATTTTGGAGCTTCATTAAACACAACTGGAAAGACAGTGGAGGAATATCACATCTCAACTCAGATGGAAGGAATTTAAACGACTCCACTGAGAAAGCTAATGCCCTCAACCACCAATTTCAAGCGGCCTTCACGAAAGAGACTCCAGCCCCACCTGTTTTGCTACCTCCCATCCTGTCTTATGAAACCATGCTAGATATCATCATCACAACGGCAGGTATACAGAAATTGCTTGACAATCTCAAACCAAGGAAAGCCCCTGGACATGATGGGATTACTCCATGAGGTCTCAAGGAGCTGTCATTGCGCCTTCCTTGTGTGACATCTTCAAGAAGTCTTACGGCACTGGAGAGATACCAGTTGATTGGAGAAATGCCAATGCCAAATGCCAACAATACCACTCTATCAAAGAAGAGAGACAGAGCAGAACCAAGCAAATACAGACCAATTTCACTATGTATCTCATGTAAACTGATGGAGCATATCGTAGCGAGCAATATCATGACGCATGGAAACCTCAAAGGTATCCAGTACCCACTGCAGAATGGTTTCAGGCAACAGAGGTCATGTGAGCTACAGCTGTTAGGACTGGTGAGCGACCTGATAAATAACATGCAAGATGATAAACAGAAGGACATCCTAGTGCTGGACTTTGGCAAGGCATTCTACAAGGTTTGCCACCAACTCATCCTCCAGAAACTAGACTACTATGGAGTAAGAGGACACAACAACCACTGGATCACCAGCTTTTTCTGCAGAACAGAAAGCAGCAGGTGCTCCATGATGGATGTAAATCATCTCAACTCAACGTGGATCCGGGGTGCCTCAGGGCTCTGTCCTTGGCCCATGCCTCTTTCTGTACTTAATAAATGACTTGCCTGACCAACTCCAAGTCAAGAGTTTGTCTGTTAGTTTGCTGATGACGCCGTCATCTACCTCACTGTACAGTCAGATGCTGATACTGACCAACTACAACAAGATCTCAACCAACTCAATGACTGGACCAAGAATGGATGATGGAACTGAACACCAAAAAGTGTGAGGTCATCTCAGTCACCAAGAAGCAAAACAGGATTGTACACCATTACAAACTCAACATTCCATCCTTACTCCTGTAGAAGCCATGAAATACCTTCTTGTCACTATAAAGACGCTGGTCAACTGCTGGTCCTCTCTTGAGTCTTGTCAGAAGTACACTTTGATCACATTCATTATCAAATGTCTGTTTATGAATGTATCCTGCGATAGTGTAAACAGCGCCATAAATGTACACCCAAGGTATAGTACAGGGATGCCAGTCATTTTCATTAACTGGGCCTAAAAAAAAGCCAGAACATGGTAAAGTCCCATATATTGTATGTGATGTACAATATAAAGCCTGAAAAAGCCTAAAATGGGAAGTTGTCATGGCCTGAAATCAGGCAAAAGCCTGAAGACTCACATCTTTGATAGTACTCACCTGAAGTTCAAACATTTGTTCGCTCAAACTGAAAGACTGCATTCATCAGCCATTAACTAATTTCTCAGATTGTGGTATACACTTCCTCGTCATATTCATAACGATGTATTATTGACTTGAATGGGCACAACTCTGTCTTGTAAATCTATTTTTATGATTCAGTTTTTATTTATGTTGTACTAGATATTATATTTCTTGATAATAATAACAATGATGGTGATATCTATATGATGTAATGGTAGCGGACATGTGCAGGATTTGATGCATGTTGTTGATGGTCTATTACTTAATTTATACTGGGAATCTCGCTCAACAAGCCTAGCTTTTCTGAGATTCCCTTTTTTCCCCCTCTCAGTTAAATCAAGCAATTATAAAATATCTTGTCTTATTCTCAAACTGAAATGAACTGTAAACTGATTTTATTACGAACATACTTGTCAGTATTTTGTTACTTTTATAATTCATTTGTTTCTCTTATATATTGTAATACTGTATGGTTTATATATGTCATTTAACTTGAAGATATTTGAGTGGAAAAATAAATAAGTAAATCAAATCAAATCAAATCAATAATGGTAGTGATCATGATGTTGATGTTGATAATGATAATATGAAAATGAATATGCTTATACATACATGTATATATTTGTAACAGTGTGATATATTAACAACGTTTATGTTTTTGTATTGCTACCTATTTATTTTTTGCTGTTTAAAATAATTTATTGAATATAAATAATTCTTATTGCATATTCAGATGTGGTCCTGCTTTGATGAAGTTGACTGATATGTGTTGTTTTGTCATTAACTGCACATTATTATTGAGCGACTTCATAAGCATCAATTTATTGTGATATTTGTATATTTTTTCCTAGTCTCTTCTTTCAAAAAAATATACTATAACTATTACTCAATAACCTCACATAATCTTGGAATTGCCTACGATGCATACTGTATAATTTTTGTTTCAAATCTTGTTATATATTTTGAAACAACAATTACATGTACTTGATATCATACACAGTCCTTTCTTGTTTTCTTCTCCAAACTATTACAAAATTGTATGACTAGTATGATCTGAATTTTTATATTTTCATATGCATGATATAGGGCCTACCTTCATCTTGACATATTATGATCGTGCAATAGCTTTAAGACTGGTTGTTGTTGAAATTGTGTTCTCAATGAAAACACATTTGTGTTTAAGTATTAATATAATTAGGTTAACTTTTTCCATACTCCGGCAGCGTGTACCGATTCACCTGGTATTGTAAATGCTTTCTATTCATTTTGTCTCAATTCATGTTTGTTATATTGCTGAATTTATTTAACCTGATTTGCCAAATAAAATAGTAATTATAATGATAATAACATCAAACCTGAGATGGAACACACACATCAACAGTGTCTGCCAAAAGGCTAACAACACCCTGGCCTTTCAACAAAGAAACCTGCAGGAGAACTCTTCCAAGTTAAAAGCCACAGTATACAGAACACTCAGACCCCTGGTGGAATTTGCCTCTTCCCTATGGGATCCATCAACAGCCAAAGAGATCAACAAGCTCAAAATGATCCAACGAAGGGCAGCCAATACACATTGAATCAAAACTGTGACACATCCATGTACAGTCAAACCTGTCTATAGCGACCACCCAAGGGAAACACAAATGTGGCCTTTGTAGACAGGTGGTCTTTGTAGACAGGTGGTCACTAAAGCAGGTTCGACTGTATCTTCAATGTTGCAGGAGCTTGGATGGACATCACTCCAACAGCAGCAAGAATGCCTTCACATTGTAATGTTCTACAAGATTCACAACCAGCAAGTTTCATTCAACTTTAGAGGCACACATCACCAAATTCATCAGACCAACAAGAGCTGTTCATCCACAAGGATATATCAAACTCAAATCCAGGACCCTGCAACATAAAAACTACTTCTTCCCCAGAACTGTGAAGACATGGAACAGCCACCCAGACAATGTTGTAACAATCCCATCTGTTGAAGCCATACTTCTTTAATTAACGAAAGGCTGCAGCAAGCACATCCAATGCTCTGTTTACTTGCACCTTGTTAATTGTTGGTACACGCACCCTATCCTTATGAAACACACTACACCAAAGTTCTGCAAGAATCTTCCAGATTCAAAGGAGCAGAAGAAATTGTAATATATGTGCCTCCTTTCATGGTTTCCATTGGCTCCTTTCTAAAAAAGAAATATGAAAAAACATGAAATTTGTTCAGTCAAAATCATTCATGAATTTAAATCTTACCTGGCTAGTGTACTGTCAGAGTCTTGCTTCGAGTTTCGCCCCCTGGCATTTGTTGTTGGATCTGAAAAGAAACATATGACATTTTCATTTTTTGTTATCCGACATCAATATATAAATAAAATTGGAGTTCACTGACTTAATTAACTTTTTGCTTACTTTTAATCAGAATGATATCTAACCCAACTAATTAAAAAAGTACCAAGAAAATTATGAACAAACTTTGTATTTAATGTTTGCAAAATGTAGTGGCTAACATCTAAGAGTGGCTGACATCTTAGAGAGGCAAGTGTTTTAACTAGCAAAAATAGAATCAAAGAATTCTGTGTAATAAGGGGAACATGTTATAAAAATAAAACTTGTCTTAGTTGAAAGTAATTTTATTTTCCAATTTAGCCATCTCTTAATATATAAAGAAATATACCCGGTATTACCAAGTGTTTGTGGTGATATTCCTGACCCAGAGACATGGCTAGTAGCAGCTGAAGTAGAGGAAACATTCTGAGCATCACCAGGGCTCTCGATTGTTGATGGGCGTTCACTTGCAGGCCAAGACTCATCAAACTTGGAAGAGGTATCAGCAGGTCTATATCACACGAGAAAGGGAGAATATCAAAGATCATTCCCTCCAGCAGAATTTATTCTAATGCATGTTTATGCTTGTTCATGCTTCAGAGGAGTGGGCTTGTATACTTGTTTATGCCAAGATTGGAAGGCCCACAGGAATAAAAGTGTCAATACTGATGTGTGTATTTAAAAAAGAGACAACAAATACATTTTTAAAAAACATCTGTGAATGTTCCATCTAAAGTAACAAATGGCACACATGTAGGACAACGTTTTAACAAAACTGGGATGCTTCAAACTAGAAATATTGTACATAAATTGCACTCTGCATAAGAAGATCTTACTACAAGATAGCATTTGTACTAGAGGGCACTGATTAGCTGTGCCGAGAGGAGAAGTTGCTCCTGAAATCCTTCTTTTTTGGACAGTGTTTAGTGATATTTATTGAAGATTTTTATGTACCATGCTGATTGTGAACTGTTGACATGCTATTGGAGTGATTTTGATGTTTTTTCACGAAGTAGACTGTATATACAAATATGATACGTTATCGCCTAAATTATTACCTATACACTGTGTTGCTTGCCTATGCACTTGTACACGCTGTAAACTGTACTATGTGTAACTCGTCATGCATGGATTCAGTGCGGGCATGGCAAGAATCGCCGGCTTCAACCCGCCGGTATACAACGGGGATGATCCAGGCATTACGTAATAATGCTGTGGAACCTCTCAGTGAAGAAGTGAAAGCTGTTATTAATGAACTTGGTATAGCAAGACATCGTGGACGTCGTGGGGGTAGTCATATTCTTCGCACAATCAAAGTGCTGTCTTCAAATCGCGACGAAACAAAACCAAGAACAGGACAATGTTTCAATAAAGAAAATGTGGTCCATATTCATCTTGAACCTAGTGTTACTGACATTTTGTTGCCCACTGTATTTCTTTGCAACTTAAGATCAATTAATAACAAACTGGATGAACTAGAAATCATAATGAATCAGCATGCAATAGATGTGCGTGCTGTTACTGAAACATGGCTGACTATTGACCAACGTGAGACTTCCTTCTCCATCGATGGATATCGAGTATTTACCAAGACTAGATCTCAGCGCAAAGGTGGTGGGGTGGCAATATACATGTATGTAAAATCCCAATTTCACCCTCAACCTGTTGACGATCTACCTGATCCGGGTCACCTTGAGGTTGTCTGGGTCAAGTTGAGACCTCACAGCCTTCCTCGTTCAGTGAACTGCATATTTGTCGCTGCGGTCTACTCTCCACCTAATGATGAGCGAGGTGAAGATCTCATTCAGTATCTTCTCCAGTGTATGGACATGGTGAGAATTAAACATCAATCAGGGGGTTTCATCATTCTTGGCGATTTTAAATGGCTGAATATTCGAAAGCTTTGCTCAGGAAATGACATTAGGCAAATAGTCAATCTGCCAACTAGAGGCGATGCTGTGCTCGACAAAATTCTGATCAATTTCGCCAACTTGTATTGCCAGTCTCAAATCCTGTCCCCCATTGGCTCTTTGGACCACAATTGCATACTCTGGCCACCTAAGTCTGTAAGCGTTAAGAGGAAGAATAAGACTATGATGAGAGTAATCCGACCAATGAGAGTCTCTGACATACAGCGATTTGGTGACTGGATCTCGCATGATGACTGGGCAGAAGTTCTCACTGATGACAACGCCGAATCTGCCTGTGATACCTTCTACGAGCGAGTAACATCCCACATGAACAGATGCTTTCCATCGAAGAAAGTTAAGATCCACGTTCATGACAAACCTTGGGTAACACCTTACCTGAAATCACTTATAAAGAAAAGACAGGATTCATTTGCACAAGGCAATAATGCTCAGTGGAGAATACTTCGAAATCAAGTCCAGAAGGAAACGCAAAAAAGCTGAAGGCTAACTTCTACTTTGGAAGAGTAAAACAACTGAAAGATGAGAGCCCTGCCAGTTGGTACAGACATCTCAAAATACTGACTGGTAACAGGAGTCCACTGCTGGAAATAGTTGATGGTTCCTGTGATGCTGCGTCAAAGATTTGGATGCACAGATAGCAGAGGACATCAAACCTTTCTTTGCTGATGTGAACGCGGATATCCCGCCTCCTGACCAACAAGATTTGCTTGCATATACTTTGCTCCAATGCAATTTTGTATTTTTATATATCTTAATATTCATATTCTCTATTGGAAGTAAGAAATAAGAAATATTTGTGCAATATACAGCACATGGAAATGAAGAATACAATGTATTTATCACCTAATTAGTATGAACTAAACACTTTTTAACTTTTTGTCTATAAAAAAAAAAAATACCCACAGATTTATATTTTTAATGTCTTAAGCAATACCATTCTCTAATATATACAGATTATATGCAAGTGTTTATGGAGTGCCTGGATAAGAATGATCGCATTCGCCTGCCGAGGATTACTGTGTTTTGGTTGTCAGGGTGCGGATAGCGTGCATTAGTCGTTGCTGGGCTGCACGAGCATTATAGCTTACCCGGTCTAGCGGCAGCTGATGTAGGCGGTCCGCCCCCTGGCAATTGGAGTTAAGTGTCCCTCGGCGGGCGAGTGTGAAAGCTTGTTGGTATTTCCATTCGTCTGCATTTGAGTGCATCGCGGAAATTACCTATTTCCTATTGGTATCTCATATTATTATGTGAATGTTCTTTGGTAATTTGTTTTGTAATTCATTTTCATGTCAGTTATTAATTGCCAGACACAAAGATGTTAATAAAATCCATTTATCTATCTATCTATCATCTATCTTCACTAATACTGGAAAACTTCAAATAAGAAGTGAGCGTTTGTGTGTCTTAAGGAGTCATACATTGTATATCTCTGCACTATGGAATTGGACAGTAAAAAATGATTGAAGATCAGCATATTATCACTGCCCATATGAGTTTTAAACACTCTTCACTGATGTACAGTAAGAATGCTAACATCAGTGTTTAACATCTATTTGTTCCATGCTGTGGGGGTTTCAGCTTCTTGAAGGGTGTGTAGGATGAGAAATAATGGTTCGCAAAACAGATTGTAGTTCTCCTCACGTTTCGGTTTTGTGCATGTTAAACGCATGTGAATATGTAGGCCTACTACGGTCGCGTCGTCCGTAGTTGTATCATACCTGATTTTCCCAGACTGGGCTTCGGGAAAGACGCATAGTCTTGCCATGGTCCAGCCCCTTTAATGGCCCTTCTCCAAGCATTCTGGCCTTCATCATCAACCTGGGTGGGGCCAGATACCCTCATAATTTCCCCCGATGTCTCATCCCAAGTTTTGCAAGGTCTGCCGTGGGGTTTTAAGCCGGCCACCAGGAAGTTCATCTCTTTCTGTAGCCAACAGCTTAAGTAAGGATACCAGTATGGTATATTTAAATTAATAAAGAACTTCCATTTATTTTTAGTTATTCTTACCCTGGGCTTGGAGTGTCATGAGTTGGTAGTTCCTTTGCAAGTATGGTGTTCGATCCAGACAGGAACCCCTTCTCTCCAGGGCTCAGTTCCTTCCCTTTCCCATGTCGCTGATCTTCATTTGCCTGGAGATGGGATTTCACTCTCTCTGGACTTAGAGAAATCTATTGAAAATAATACACAATAGGAATAAGGGACTATAATTATACATCCATGTAGCTTTGTTTGTTTGTTGTTGCTGGAATTTATGTAGGTTTTTTTTTTAAAGGTCTTTGTTACAGCACTTAATACAATTACCACTTTCAACCCTCATGAAGAACACCCGATATAACAAAACAATGAACAGATGCTCACCTAACCCTGTAAGTTAGGGCTTTGATCGGATCAGAAAATCGGAGCGACACCTTTGCACCTGTGATCGGTATCAGCCAAAAATATTGGCAGATTTTTCATTTCTTATTTTTTTTCAATGCCGAAATTTTTCATGTTTTGGGCTATTATATGCTTTTATAAAATGCATAGCTGAGATTATTTTGTCATTTGGAGTTGTTGTAGACCATGTTTGTTGATATTTAGTGCCTTTTCATGACTTTGAAATTAATAATATTGGTCTAAGAGAAGAGGCAAAACATGCAGGCCGCCATCTCAGATTATAATATGTAGGCATGCATTATAATCCAATTCTGCCAATTTTTTTTAGATTTTTATTTTTTTTTTATTGATCAGCGATAGGAAATTATATGACGATCTCACTTGATCGGCTGAAGATCAGCTGATGATCGTTTACAGGCCTATGCTCACGTTTACCAGTTTACTGCATTTAACACAAGTAGACTTCCTGTCAGTAACAAAAGCAGGTCAGCGTCTGTCAAAGCCAAGAAACTTGTGATACACACATTTCCAAGGCGTGCAGAAGGATAGATATTACACACAAAAAAGTAAAGTTTTAAAGTATGACATATATTAAAGGTAAAGACCAGTTATGGTCACTCGATTGCACTGTGAAAGAAACGTTATGGAATCGATCAGAAAGGTTGATCATCTAGCATCTAGCATCTGCAAGGTTCTGGAATCATCAAAATGATAAGAAATTTGGCCCATTCTTCGTAAACTTTCTGTGTATATGGGACTACCCTATATCTCTCACAGACCATGTAAGAAACAAATTTACCAAATATATGAATTAGTAGGCGGTTTCCCGGCAAATTTTGTATCATCAATCATGTATCAGTAAAAACATATTCTTTCACATGATTGGTAATGAGAGCTTCCATTTCCTTTTCTGAAATGAAGAAGTAAAATAATAAATACTTACTCCTTGTGTTTTCTTAGTGAGTTTTTGGGGTAACGTAGGATGGTAGAATGCTCTTGTTTCTGGTACATCATAGAAAGGGCTGTCAGTTCTGGGGAAAAAATTGTGAATGAGAGAGTTTAATTGTACAGTTATACACTTGCAAGAGTGATGACTATGAATGGATAGTAGACCGAAAACTTCAGTCTCTCTAATCGTCGGTTCTTCCACTGAGACTACGTCTGGCTCCACTAAACCTCCAATTATAGAGACTAAAGTACGGCTTATGGGGACCCTGAGGGTAGAGTGAGAAAAGAGAGATGAACGA
>BEXV01000591.1:8802-24634 GCA_003118195.1 Hemicentrotus pulcherrimus | reverse complement strand
TCTCTCTCTCTCTCTCTCCTACAACGTATACATGAAAATGTGACCTCTCTCAACTTTTGAGAAATAAGGATAAATTCGTCTTCATTATTTTGAATATTTTTATTTTGTGAGATTAAAGTCGCTTTCATCACACTTTTACATTTATGACATGATAGGATTGGCACAGCAAACAACATCTTACACTAGGCCTTCAATATATACGAGTGCAGGTACTGATCAAACGTATCTGACCTGAATATTAACTTTTCTCTTAAAATTCTGCAGTGATTATAAAAGCGAGTGAACATCAATTTGAATTTTTCTCTTCAAAAACATTAATAAATACCTCACCTACTTACATGAAATGAGGGTTTCCTAACTTTCCGAAGTGTATGTGTATGTATGTGTGTATTGGGTTTTCACAGACGTGTATAAATCAGATTGGTATTCCCAAAATTAACTAATTGGTATGGGGGTGGAGCCCTAGCCCCCTCCCACACCCTTCTATGCAAAAATATGCAAAAATATGTTTAAAAAGTAGGATTAATGAGGCCTACAAAACTTCTTTCAAAAGCATTGAAGTTCTTGCAATGATTTTTGTTCTTGATACCTCGGAATCTTAATCTTATAGCTACTTGAAAATGACTTGCCTCTCCAGATTTCCTTTCATTTTTTCAACAAAAAATACATTCATACCCTATTAACTAAACAGTCGAACCAATTCACCTTCCGAAAATAAGAGCAGTTTTTGCACACACAAAAAAAAATAATAATTTACACCGTTCCAGTATTTTGTAATAACATAGACTCTTAAAGACATTACCAGTCTAAACACAGTTTTTTTTAAAAGCAAAAATTACATTTTAAAATACAAATGCTTGAGTGTATGTGTCGTCGCCGGTCAGCTGCAATGTTGACACTGTTGACACGTCGGTATGCGTTAATATTGGTTTGTTTGACCCTACACTAAATCCTTTTCTCCGTCTTTATGCTGATCTAAGCTCCTCTTTCTAGAGCCTTTACAATCATTCGTTGCCTTTTTCTATCTTTCTTTGTTTGCCTTCTTCTTCCCCATTTTTCTTCATTTTGAAAATCTCCTTCCCCAAATTCATAACTTCTTTATTGTTACATATTTGTTTTACTTATTGATTATTGTGAAACATCCTTTGAGGAACCAATAATTCAATAAGCTCTGCTTCTATTTGGTTCCTCCTTTCTAGTGTTATTACTATTACATTTGTCTTGTTTCATCGTATATATTTCTTTGTAATATACTCATTTTAAATTGCGCACAAACATTGCAATGTCATTAGGATATGTTTTGCATAAGAATTTTAAATCATTCAAATCATTCAGTCATGCATTATATCTGATTTAAAGGTACGGTACAAGCTAATTTAGATTGTCATAAAAATAAAGAAAGTACAACATACATATATGTGAGAAGCATTAAAATATCTAATCATAGAAACATTATGCATATACTAGATTATGAAGCTACAGGTATGATTTGTAACGTAACATGGGAAAATTGATTGTTTTCAACCTATTTCTCATATCATTGCAGTTGCTAAATGCTTGTTTGTTTGTTTGTTTTATTTCCGTATAAAAAATACACCATGCATTGAGTAAAGCCCAAATTCAGCGGTATCATTATGATGCCGCTGGTCTTCAATGGAGACAAGAAATGGTATAATAAAACAATACACTATACATTAACAAACGACAAAGAAAAATGGGAAAACATCAATTTCCAAGCAAAATATAGTAAGAACTTAAATACCCACGATAGACAGTATAGAGAAAAGAAACTGGAATGTATAGAAAGGGAATTATATGAAGTAAACTACAAATAAATGTGATTTCTCGACATGCTCTATACGGTTCAATCTCTCTTCGGAGACTCAATCAAATTTGACATCAAAAGACTTTTCACGGTAAAACATTATTTCATAATAATTTCATTTCACAATATAAAATAAAAGAAATATATTCAATGGGAAACTGTAAGACCAATATAGATACAGAAACGTTCACGTATTACGAGTTTGTTTCAAGAAAACTCTCTTTTGATAGCGAAAAGACAGTATTAATAACAATAATAACATATTCATTTGTAAAGCGCAATAACTATATGGATATATTCTACTGCGCTGCAAGAGCTCGTAAATGCTGCGCCATACATACTAGGCCCTACATTAACAAGTCAGTTTTCAGTCTTGATCTAAAGTTTCTAATGGTGGCTTTTTTTTTTTATTTATAGTGGTAATATATTCCATAATCTAGGGACAGCACAAAGAAATGACCGGTCTCCGAGGGTTACTTTGGTTTTCTTTGCAACATTGTGCCGTGTGTACTACGAAGGTTACGACCATGGGTTTGAGACTTGATATTCAACAATTCACTAACATATCTAGGAGCTTCTCCATTTAGAGCTTTGTAAACAATCATCAATATTTTTAATGTGATTTACTGGCGAACTGGCAACCAGTGTAGTTCCTTTAGAAGTGGGGTTATTCGAGAGAATTTTTGGAGCTGCAAATTAGACGTGCACATATATTTTGAGCCCGCTGCAACTTGAATATGTGTGAGTCTGGCAATCCATACAATAAACTATTACAGTAATCTAGTTTACTAGTGAAATATGCATGCATGATAGATTTCATGCGGGCTTGATTAAAGTATTTACAAACGAGTCTCAAAGCATAAATCATGAAATAGGCTGATTTTCATATGTTAGTAATATGTGAATCCATATTCAGGAGGGTGTCATGCAATGCATTCATTCGTGACATGCTAATATCACAATTTCATATAAAAGAAAAATATACAGTGGAATACAGTAAGGTCACTATAAATTAAGTAACTTGCATGTATTTTGAAATTCTTGCTATCAAACTCTTTTAGCGTACAGAAAGTATTTGGTATTTAATGCATTGATTCGTAACATGCTCATATCACAATTCGATTTAAAAGAAATATATACAGTGTGAAATAGTAAGACCAATATAAATTGAGTAACTTTCATGTAATATGATCAAACTCTTTTAGCATTCAGAGAGTATTTGATATTCAATTTATAAAAAAAAATTATTTTTCTACATATAGTTAGTTCACTTTGTACATGAAAATACACAAAGTGCATGACAAAATATTTGAAAAGAAGGCTACTAAGAGATTTCTTTGCAAAATCTGCCTTTTTAAAAATTACACATCTATTGCGTTACTCCGATGCCTCTTTATTGATATTATACATTAGACTCCACTTCTCTACATGTTTGTCCCGTATTCCAATGCCTTTATCATTATTCTGCCATGTGCGCCGATAAGAGACAATAATTGACATAATGCCAATGCACATTAATATGCGAGGAATTCATATTCGCAGGTCTAACGCTTGAAAAACATATACATAATCAGGCCAAACTACATTCAGTAATTTAAAGTAAAATATCCTTAGGAACTTTTTTAGTTTACGTCCCTTTGATGATATCCCTTGAATAACTTTATATCTAACACTTCGAACATAAGAGTCCTCGTCATTGCGAGGACGTAGGCGTCGGGCGCGGACACTATTTTGACTTAATGTCTTGCGTATTTGACTCTCAATATGTAAAATATGGTTATGTTGTAACTTTCCATGGCAGAGATATAGCTTTAATAATTTTTTTTTTTTTTTGGTCACATGGCACCAGGGTGTTGTTGCGGAAAACAAATCCGATAAATGTGTAACAATAACCCACACTTTTCTTGAGACGGTAAATGAAGCATAAAGGTTTTAAGTTATGAATATGCGAAATCCAGAATATATCTCGTTATAGTCATAGTAATTGACCTGTCAATGTAGGCCTACTTCTAAGTTTTGTAATAATTATTGGAGAAATGTATAAGAAAGTTTATTAGACGTATGAACTGGTAAAAACTGAATATACATTCACAATAAAGGTTGTCCGTACATGTTTATCTACCAAATTCTTTGAGAGGAATACCAATGATTACTTTCATGAATAAAAGCATCAATAGTTTCTCCGAAGATGTCTCTGTCAAGGCGATATTAGAAAGCAAGTCGCCGTAGTTGATGGTGGTATATTCTACACCCCTTTCATCCGATATGCCAGTTCCCTCATCAAACGGCTCGTTAGAAGACACATCTACAGAATATGTTTCTTTTTCATCATCTTCGATATTGTTGATTGATGATTCTTCAGAATGTTGGTTCATGCCTTCACTCACCTCCTCCTTTTGGTTCGTGGGTGACGTGACGTCAAGAGCTGGGTGAGTTGTTGTTGTTGTATGCTTCTGTGTCTTGGTCTGCCCTCCTGAGGACCCTGGCACTTCTCCTGGAGGTTGTTCTACAGCTGTCAATCCTCCTACTTATCATAAATGAAAATGAATGAGATTACTGTCGGTGTTATTTGATAGTATAGGCCAATTTCATTATTACCAAGTATCTCTAAAATTCTCGAAAAAATAATATATAAAAGACTTAACACTTTTTTACAAAAAAATAATTCATTGATTCCTAACCAGTTCGGATTTAGAATTGGTCATTCTACTGATTACGCAATTTTGCATATGTATGATAAAATAATTGAGGCTTTTGCAAACAGTGAACATATTGTTGGAGTATTTATGGACTTGTCAAAAGCTTTTGACACGATTGATCATAAAATATTAATTCATAAATTACAATACTATGGCGTAAGAGGTCAAGCTCTCACATGGTTTACAAATTATTTACAAGACAGACAGCAATATGTTTCTTTCCAAAATCATGAATCAACAAAATTAACAATTAAATGTGGAGTACCGCAAGGATCTATATTGGGTCCATTGCTTTTCATTATTTATATAAATGATATTATTGAAACCTCTTCACTTTTAAATTTTATCATCTTTGCTGATGATACGAGTATTTCTTATTCCCACAAAAACTTTGATACGCTCATAACGCGCTTAAACTGTGAATTAATGAAAATTTCTAGGTGGTTTAAATCTAATAAATTGTCATTAAATCTTAGTAAAACAAATTTCATTCATTTTAAACAGACCAACTTACATGATATAAGAAATTGCAATATTGAGATTGATGGCTTGCCTCTCATTGAAAAACAATCTGTTCAATTTTTAGGAGTCACTATTGACTCTCATTTAAATTTTAATGAGCATATACGTAATATACATACATCAATATCAAGGAATATTGGAATACTGTACAAGTTAAAAAATATTCTTTCTGAAAGATCTATGATTATATTATACAATTCTCTAATTTTATCACATGTGATATATTGTAATATTGTATGGGGTAATTGTAGTTTAACAAGAATTAATTCCTTATTTTTGCTTCAAAAGAGAGCAATTCGTATGATCACTAACTCACATTATATATCACATACGGAACCTTTATTTCAGCGTTTAAAAACATTAAAAATACAAGATATTCACATTTTTCAGACATGCATTTTTATGTATAAATATTCTCACAATCAACTACCATCCCTATTTCATAATATTTACAGTTTAAACTCAAACATTCACACATACCCCACCCGTTGTTCAACAAATTATCACTTAGAAAATCCTAAAATACTTTTAGCACAAAAATCAGTAAGACATCATGGACCAGATCTTTGGAACTCCTTACCAAATTCAATAAGGCATTGTTCATCTCTCTATTCTTTTAAAGCATCTCTCAAAAAAACTCTCATATCGAAGTATTTACATACCTGATTTCAACATGCAGTAGGCAATTGTCAAATTTTGGTCACATTGCAACTCAGTTTTGCAAATTTTGTTTTCTATTTCGTATTCTTAGTTTCCTTTATTGTAAAGGCTATATTTGTCTCCACTCCACTATACCACACAGAGCTACGTGCACTTCCACTATTCGTTACAAACACATACAAACAAGCACGCTCGCGTGCACATGCACACACACACACACACGCACACACACACACACAACACACATACTCACACGCACACACATACACACACAATAT
Organism: Hemicentrotus pulcherrimus; assembly: GCA_003118195.1. Classification (NCBI taxonomy): domain Eukaryota; kingdom Metazoa; phylum Echinodermata; class Echinoidea; order Camarodonta; family Strongylocentrotidae; genus Hemicentrotus; species Hemicentrotus pulcherrimus. Next base: position 18,650 of record BEXV01000591.1, on the reverse strand, counting down.
ATATACTCACTTGCACAACACACTCACAAACTCATACTCAAAAATCGTTTGAAAACTTTTTCTTTTTAAGGTTTACCTTAAGATTTTTTTTGTTGTTTGTTTTTTGTTTTTTGAGGCCGCCATCCTTGTCAAGCTTCGCTTATGATTGCGGTCTCCTGCACTTTTCCTATTGAAAAGTTCGGATAATACTTTAAATTTATGATTATATGTTATGGACATTTTTTTTGTTGTTGTAATTATATGTACATATATTATGTAAAAAAAACACATAATGACATGAAGAAATTATTGTTTGTTTATGTTGTGTTATACCTTGCATTTATATGTTCCTTGTTATACTTATTATTTTATATGGAAAAATGCAGAAATAAAATCAAATCAAAATCAAATCAAAGATATAAATCTTAGAATATTTCGATTTCAAGAAGTAATTCTAAAACATGAAAGTCCCTATTCATTCAACACGAACGCGGGTCATCTTTAAATGTATGAATAGCCACTAGTTGTTAATGATAAAAGTTAATGCTGAATGTACTCTTGCTAAGTTTCTCACCCCCGGATGTGCCATGTACACCATCAGTGGTGTGGTTTGGTACTACTTCAGAAAGTTGGTCCACGTAATCCCTCGCCTCCTCCCCGTGGCTTTCGGAGGACTGGCCATGTAGATGAGGCCTATCAGTTGGTTTGGTAGTCTCCAGTGTGTTTATCTGTCCTTCTAAGGACCGTTGTGATGATGGAGGGTTATCTATCTTGGAATGCTGCCCAGACTCTTCTATTTTCAGACGGTGGCCGTTTACAGTATCTCCTTCTTTTTTCCCGAAACGAATCGAGTTAAACAAAATAAAAATACAATGAATACGAACTCGAAGAATGGAAACCAACTTCTTTTTTTTTTCTATAGAGTGACTGAAATCGATTCCAGATCTGAAATAAGAAATGTATTATTGCTCGTAAATATTCCATTTTTTTTTCATTTTCAGAATAATTCAGATATTTTTTGTTTTATGTTGTTTCTGTTCTTTAAAAATAGTTTAACCAAGTCTTATTATTAAAACATCAAGACAAATAAATACAAAATTAATACCGTTTATACGTAGTTTAACATAGGCTGAGCAGAATGAAACCAGTTTCAGCAAGATTGAATTTAATTCAAGAATTCTTGTACATCAAACCGTTTCATCTAAATTGCATTAGCATAGTAATCAACTCCAAATTAACTAAAAATGAAATAATGCACGATCGTACTAACTAGTCCTACTGCATTGTTTCAAACATGTAATGTGCAATCAAGGACAATATTAGGAAGACAAGTATATTGATGATTATAATTGATACACAGTATCTATAACATATGAAGAACAAAATAAAAGTCTTTGTTAAAATAAGGATTATGAGGTGTGGCCTAGAATCGATTTATAATGAATTACCCTGTGGGACATAACGGTCAGCAAGGTCTAACAACTTGGCAGCCACAAGCGCCCTCCTCAGTTCGATTCGTTCATCTTCCCTGGACACTCCTTCTCTCCATTGCATCAGCATGAGATGGGTTCCTCTACTGGTGACCTGTTCGTATCTCATGTTGGTCTTGAGAGCTCTCGCTATGTCACCCTGTATGATTCCTAGCTGACTACCCAAGCTATCGATCTTGGCCTCATCTGAAAGATCGTCGGCTATCTGTTTCAAGATGTTTGCAAAATCATCATTGGTTGGTTCCTCCCTGAGATGTTTACAAAAATAGTTTATTAAAAGAAAAAAAGAAAATGGCTATTTTCCTTTTCTTTTGGCATATACAGGTATATATCATAAACGTGTCATGATAGAAATACGCATAATCACCCACAATGTGACATGCAAGAAATACCGAAAGAGATTAAAAGTAGCTCAATGTCTGGTTTAGATTGCAGAAGGATGTCCTAGCATTTCCAAGGAATTAATATGAGTTAACACACATAAGAAGAAGACAAAGAAGAAGAAGATCAATTAAAAAAGAAGTAGAAGAAAAAGTAGCAGTGGAAGAAGAAGGAAACGCAGAAGAAATAGATAATGAGGAGAAGATTAATTAACAAGAAGAGAGAGAAGGAGGAGGAGGAGAAGAAAAATAAACATAAGGAGAAGAAGAAGGAGAACATTAGGATAAACAATAAAATGAGTTGAAAATAAAGAAGATGAAGATATTGAGAAAAACAAGGAGATGAAGACAAAAGGAAGAAATGATGAAGTAGTTGTTCAAATTTGAAGATAAAATACACCATATATGATTGAAATGTTTAAGTGTTATTTTTATAAGTCAGTGAGGTAAATCGACAACTACTTATATTAAGACAACTTTAAGCTTTCAGAAATATCAAAAAAGGTATATTTCCAAGATTTTCAACTTACTCTGCTTGTGATGCATTGCTCCTTTCTGATTGATCTAATTCTTCACTGGAATTATCTCCAGAGGACGTTATTCCTGTCATGAATGTAGAACAAGTTGATTAGATTTGAATTATCCAGTTATAACCAATGATCATTTTATATTCCCAGATCGGTTTTGGTATTGTTGCAGCGAATTTACATTCTTTTTAAAACATAAGTAAACAAAAATGGTAGAATCATTACATTAATGTTATACACATGCTAATTAAATTTTCAAGCCCACGGGCTATTTTCTTTGCCATATAGGAAATAAAAGGTAAAACAAAAAGTATCATATAAATATGTTGACTGGGTAGAGTATGGAGACTCAAGAACAATAGTGCAAACAGTCTTACCCCCCCTGATGAGCTTGTTTTCCAGGAGTCATCCAGCGAATGAAATTCCATTGATGTGTCTCTGCTTTCTTCTTCTGCTCTGCTGATCGTATCTCACTTTCTAGTTGAATTTTGGTTCTCAGCTTCCCTGTCTCACGCTCAAGCTGCCCTATAATCTGTTCCTTATGGTCAAGCTCCTTCTTCCAGCTCATATCTACAGACCGTTTTTCTTTCTCTTTTCTTGCTTTGTCTTCCTCTCTTCCTTTCTTTTATTTTTCAACGTGCTGCCTTAGAGTCGACTCATTTCGCTCTTTTTCCCCTAAGATGTCCGTCAAAGCGTCTACGCGATGTTGCACAGACTCGAGTTTCTTCGTCATTTCTGCAGCCAATGAGCGTTTTTCTTTCTCCCCTCTTGCTTTGTCTTCCTCTCTTCCTTTCTTTAATTCTTCAACGTGCTGTTTTAGAGTCGTCTCGTTTCGCTCTCTCCCCTCCAGCATTTCCGTCAAGTTTTCTACACGTTGTTGCTTAAACTTTAATTTCTTCGTCATATCTGCATTGTTGGTCTGTAATCGCTCAATCGTAAGGCTTGCCGTCTTTTCTGTTCTTGTGAAGTTTTTTGCCATTGTTTTGATACGCAGATCCTTCGATTTTAGTTTCTCATCCAACTCTATCTCCCTCTGCCTGTACTTCTTCGCATTTGCAGTCATAGCCTTATTACTTTGTTCACGCCTTTCCTGTTCAACCCTCATTGTATATTTTAGGCTTGCATTTTCACTGACTATGCTTTTGTGACTTGCACGGGACTCGTTGAGTAGATGCTTTAAGTCTTCAATTTGTCTTTGAAGTAACTTCTTTTCTTCTTCTCGCTCTCTGATTTCTTCTTCGTGCCTCTTCCCTGCTTCTCTTTCTTTTTTGATCTCTTGCTCATAACTCTTAAGAAATGATGGATTGCTGAATGACATCACTCTGTCAGCTTCACAGAGGCATCCATATATGAGCTCAAGCCACTGCAACCGTTCCCCATCTGAGAAGGAGTCATTATGGCAAGGTACCTCATAGATGTCAGTGATCCCGTGTTTCGTTAGATCATGTTTTGCCTCCTCATTGGATTCACTTCCAACGCTTGTAAACACGACACAGAGAGGGTTGCGACCTATCCAATACAAAAATGCTCAGTTTTAATCGAGAGAACTCTGAAAGTAATGATCATTTTTTATAATTCTTTTATGGGGGGGGGGTGTTTTGACGCCACAAAATGGAAAGAAACTGCAATGCTTCAATCATTCATGTTCGTGTTTTTTATACCAACATAATAAGGGTTGTAAATAGAGCTGGCGTAATCAAATGATAGACATAGCGAGGGAGAAAGACAAAGAAAGTGAAGTAGCTAGAGGAGGGATGAAGAGAGAGAGAGGTAGCTAGAGGAGGGATGAAGAGAGAGAGAGAGAGAGAGTGAGAGGGATGAAAGACAGGGGATAATAAAAAAGGCGACTGCAGAGGAGCTAGAATGAGAAGTAAACGTGGAAAGTCATGAGATAGTATTTACAGTTATGACAATGCAAATGAAGTTTAATATTCATGATAGGGAGAGTAGTTGAGGCAATAGGTATAAAATAGCCTAATTATATTGTTGTTAGATTTTAGCTACAACTATGACGGTTGAAATGATAAAACGCGGTTGGGAAATCGTAAGATCGGTCGTCAGCGTAATAAGACCAGCGATAGTGTGTATACCATGATTTTGGAATGAACTATGATTGAATTAATATGGTCACGTTGTGTTCAATTGATATAGCACTAGGTATTTGGTGTGAGCATTGCCTTTGTTGTGTTTAACTTTAGCCACCTCCATACCTCTGCTCAAAATTAGAAATATGTGTCCCGTAACACGAAAATTAACAGGATATTTAGCACAACATTGAATCATATGGAATGGTATACAAGTATTTTGGAAGATATTATTCTACTTTATGGTTAAAATATGTTTTATCCAAATATAACGTCATCATCAAAAACACCTGATCACTTGCATGGATGACCTGAAGAAACTGTAATCTGGTTGGTGCAACGTATGACACTCTTTTAATCATATCACAAACGTTTATGATGTTCATTTCTTGAACTCTTCATTTATATATATTTTGTTTACTTGTGTACTTGTTTTTTTTTTATATTTCTTATGTAATGAACCTTGTATATGATGTGAATATGTACTTTCTTTTTTCTTGCTTCAAATATTCTTCAAATCTCATTAAGGATGGAGAGCAAATAAACACCACACCATATTCCATGGGGGTAGTGAATTTGGTGTATCATGTATGGAATATCTTTCATGCTTGACTTCGGTATTACGCTTTTATAACTAAAATAATGATGAATTTATTGATACTCTTTTATTGTCTGATGCAATTTAAAATAAAATTATGTTAATGAATTGAAAAGTCTCTTTAAAAGACAAACTGAACATAATATAAGCAATATTGATGATTATGATCTACACGGAGAAATTAATGAATGTAAATATATTATATTGAAACTAAATTCATACATTTGCCTAAATCAGATAATAGCAATGTTAGTATGTTACACTTCAATGTACGTAGCTTAAATAAGAATTTTTGTGAAATAGTTGATTTTATTTCTTCATTGTCCTTTTTATTTTCTGTCTCTGGTTTCTCAGAAACGTGGATTCATTCTCAAACACTTATGCTTTTTTTAATTTAGAGGAATATTATTATTCGTTTAAAAAATTCATCAGCAAACTGCGCGACTTTTTGCCAGAACATATTTAAATCTTACTGTACATTTCAATGAGTTTACCTTATTTAATGTATTGCAATGTTGTATGGGCCAATACATATCCCAGTAGGCTCCTTGGATTATTGAAATTGCAAAAAAAGATTGTAAGAATATGTTCAATGTCTGACTATACTGCTCCTTCACAACCACTATTTAAAAATCTTAATCTTATCACAATCTATCAATTAAATGACTACTGTATCTCATTGATGGTCTTTAAATATAAACATAACAAATTACCATATAATATTGTCTCTATTATCAAATGTAAAACAGAAATGCATAATTATAAAACAAGAAATCCAGAAAATTACTATGTCGAAAAATGTTTTTTTTTTTTAAATACAGCATCATCTGGTTCTTTTGCAATGTCTATTTCATGTTTATTATCTATTTTCTTGATTTCTTACTCTTGTCTTTACTTCTTTTTTTAATTGTGTGTTTAGATTTCACTGTGAAATGTGAATCCTACATGTAACTATGTTGTCAATGTGCAATGTTTTTCAATGTACTTTTTTTGTTTAATGGACTTGAATAAAATGAAATTGAATTGAATTGAATAATCGTTTCATAAGTTTTATCTTGAAATCGTTGACTGTGGGTTATCAGATGGTGGCCTTATGTCTCACAAGTAGGTCTATGGTCAGATAATTAAAGTCAACCGTGTCAATACGGCGGCGTGGTAGATGTGTTGAAGGAATGGTACATAATATCCACCATGCTTTTTTAACAATATATTACACGACTGTCTCAAAACCAAACAGCTTGAAAATCACCATGATTATACGGTTGATTACAAACCGAGGACATGATATGATTTGTGCACGCATGTCAAATCTATTTTAACAAATAGAACAATGTTAATGGGTGCTTTTTATCATTATTTTAAGGAGGAAATGATGTAACCCCATACACTTGTGTTGTGATAACGGCCTGCATACCAAGAGGTGAGATTCAAAAAATAATTCACAGAGGAAGAAGAGGGTATTACATTTTATAAAATTTAAAACGCGAAAGACATGTTAGTGTCCACGATGTCAATGATGTGCTTAAAAATGTGTCAAATTGAATATATAGAACATAAGATAAGTACTTGATATCAATGTCATATTGCTTGTAGAAATGTTCGTATGATATACAATAAATAACTATTGTTCGTCAACTGGTTTGTGTTCTAGTCATAACTGATTAAAAATTAGCTAGTAGCAGGTTTCATTATCGTTAGATACCAACTTATTTGATAGCAATGCAAATAACACAAATCACAATACATATAAACAAAATATACAAAGGTTTCATGTGTGTACGTAAACTGTCTCTTAATGTAACTTATGTATTCATCTCTTCTTTTATCCATTTTGTTAATCAATACGGTGCACAGTGGGCCAGAATCGCCTCAAAGTGTGCCAAAATTCAAAATTGGCGAATGTGAATTTTTATATTTTTTTCATTCGCTTGGGGAAGAAAACATTCTAAAGAATATTTTTACACCCATATTTTAATATTTAGCGAGTTTTAAAAGTGCCATATACCCCTGCGAACATGGGAAAATCTATATGTTGCTCCAAAAATGATAAAAAGAGGCAACTGTACAATAGGTGTTGAGAATTTATGAAGGGAAAAGAAATCAACTTGATACTGCGTGCACTTGTTGCCTATTGGTAACCCAATTAGAAAATACAATGACCAAATTTATGGAATATTCTTTTTGAGAAATATGAGCATTAAATTAAAAAAAAAAACTGAAACAAATTCAATTTTTATATAAAAGTAGCATGTTAATTAGGATTCCGGCCGATTCCCACAGTGATGTTAATCTCAAAATGTCCGCCTAAACCTAAGCTTTCCATGTATGGTATTTCTCTTTGCCAGAATTTGCTACACTACATGTGCAGGCGCTTCTCCTCCCCACTTCCATCAATTATTATTAGGCATAATCGGTACACATTTTGTACTATTTACGTTTACGCACAACCGATTCAACGCTCGTCCACGTAACCATGGCAATGGTTACGTGAGTGTAGAGCGTATAGCGTAGGGTATATTGCTTTCACACGTTGAAGCAATTGGCAATAATATATGGTATCATTCTAGGGGAACTTGGATTGAAATAAACGATGGCGGTATTAAGAAGACAGTTTTTTCATGCTGTGAATTCAGCTGGCTTCATTTCAGACATCAAACTGGCATCCGAAACATCCATTGATGCATTATGTGCATATCACAATGTGGGTAACAAGTCAAACATCCCACAAAAACTTCTTAAGAGTTTGTCAAAGACTATTGGACGCTTTCTGTATCGTGTGCGAGAGAAATTGTGTATTTTTGAAAACAAGTGTGGTCGTTACCATGAATATTTCATGAAAGAAAACGAGGACTGGCTTAATCAGACATTGACAATCAATACTGAAGTAGAAACATTTCTTCCACAGCAAAACAGCACAGATACCGGGACAGAAACAGAGCCAACTTCAGACTTGCCAGGCACGTCACAGGGCGCATCCAATGTGAGACGTCCAGCTAAGAATTGGGACACCCTCTCAGACCGTTCAAAAATAGAAAAGCACACCACCTTCTAGAAGACAGGGAACCATATGCGGCATCTCAAGGCGTGTATAAGAAAAATTCAAGTTTGAAATATGTGTTGAAATTCGCAATGCAACACCATCAAGACCCGCTAAAATAACTGGGAAACTGATATCAGAAAAAAGAAAGAAAGAACCATTAAAAATCTCAAATGAAGAAGCTTTTTCACTTGAATATTTGCCTTGTCCAATCAGAAAACAGCATTTTAATGACATCAGAAATTTGAAAATGCTCCAATCGTGTTTCTTATGTCCAGAAACCCCTTGTTAGTTCCACTAATCAGTGTTGTATGAATCTGTCTATGCGTTACAATGAATATTTGCCATGTCCAATCAGAAAACAGTATTTTAATGACGTCAGAGAAATTTAAAAATGCTCCAAATGTGTTTTTTAGGTCCAGAAACCCCTTTAGGTTCCACTAATCAGTGTAATATGAATCTGTCTATGTGTTACAATGAATATTTGCCTCGTCCAATCAGAAAACAGTATTTTAATGACGTCAGAGAAATTTGAAAATGCTCCAATTGTGTTTCTTAGGTCCAGAAACCCCTTATAAGTTCCACTAATCAGTGTAATATGAATCTGTCTATGTGTTACAATGCATATTTGCCTTGTCCAATCAGAATACAGTATTTTGATTACGTCACACGGGTTTGAAAATACTCCCATCGAATTCTATGGGTCTGAAAACCCCTGAGATACTTTAACCAGGAACTTCATTAACCTCCTTCATTGAGAAATTAATTTTGGCACACTTTGAGGCGGTTCTGGCCCACTGTGCGGAGGTGTATATGGGGTGGTGGTGCATGGTGTGAATTAGCAGTAGTGTTGAATTGTTGAATTAAGATACACGTTCGTATGTCTTCAGTTTATTGTCCTACCTACCATTAACGGTTAGAGGTAAACTCACCTGTAATACCCTGTATTAACTCGATCCATTGTTTGTTAATTCGACTCTGCTTCGTGCTGAAGATAAAAACGAGAAGATGCACTGTTTCAGAATAATCATTATTTACGTGATGATGATTAAAGAGCTATTGATAGTAACATTAATTTATAAAACAATTTGATTTTCAACCCGCACCCTACCGAAGGCAACCTCAACGAGAAAAAAGGTATGTATTTCTTACACGCTACACCGATTATAATAATCTTTCTTAGTGTTCGAACATACAAACCTCCTGCATATCGAAGTGAGCATTTTCTCTCTCTCTCTCTCTCTCTCTCTCTCTCGCTACGCTCTATCGAATATTAGAATATGCAGTGTTGGTTAGAACTATAAGCATTAGTTGGAGAATACCCCCAACCAGGCCGCGAGTATACGGCATCTGCAAGAATCTTCAGTATTGAAGGAGGCAGATTATCTTGAAGAAGAAGAAGGAGAAGAAGAATAGGCATCGGACAATTGGGCAATTCCTTCCATGTGTCAATTGACTGGGTAATGATTATTGCGCCTAAAAGACATTAAAGAAATTTCTGTAAAAACCTTCGGTGGTTACAGGTTTAAAATGCGGTCCTTTGCCGTTCCTTTCGTATAATTGTACTTAAAATGGACATTGCATGTCAAATGAAAGCTTATAATCTAAAGAAAAGGGAAACTTGTCATATATTTGTCTTGAAGTGATATATTATGTGACCACAATCACATTATATTTGGCGCTTTATTGGTTTTATTTGGGTATATGTTCCTTTCTTGAAACTGCACTAATGTGTATGACAGATAAGGCCCCC
>BEXV01000590.1:180263-193251 GCA_003118195.1 Hemicentrotus pulcherrimus | reverse complement strand
GTAGCAGCAGTAGTAGTCGAAGCAGCAGACTTTATTTGATATCTTAATATGCCATAAGATGGAGTGGTTAAAGAAAGATTGGCAAAGGATAATATCGACTACGATATATAAAAGCAAAACCAAACAATGTCATTTTTGCGATTTGATTATGAGCTCTTTAGGAGTGCAATGAAAAACATACGCTATTTTTATGGGGAAAAAATAGAGTCGTCATTATACACACATCTAAAAAGGATAAAGATATTGCAAAGCTTTAGGTTTAACTTCATTCTAAGAAATAAGAATGATAAATGACGAGAGTTCTTTATATATGATATGATACTGCAAACAGGAAATGGCAGATTCGAGCGGCATTAGTCCGTATTTGTAAAGGCCGTAAAGCCGTCTGACCGTCAGTTAAAACTAATACACCATACAATGAAAAAGAGGATCTACTCACTCGTTCAACCAGACGATCGCTGAGATCGGCGGCGAATCCACTGAACACATTTTTGTACGTGCATAAAATTTTGACGCCATCTAGTTTGAAAACGACATCATCCAACTTCCGTCCCTCCTGTGCATGTGCAAGATGTCGTTTTGTGAATATTGTTTTAATAAAAAGGAACATAGTTTTACTCTTTTAAAGTAATTGTGTCCATTATAGGTTGTTTTGTCTCTGTGCATGACATGTTGAGCTTACTTTAGACGTAAACATTTTGGAAAACTTTATAAAAACGTTCACCAATTTATTAATGGAAAATACATTCTTCATATGTTATCGGGACATCACAAGTTCTTTCAAACGTTCTAAGGCATTTTGTCGATCCATGTTATGCCGTGGTATGGCGAACAAAATCTCACAAAGCCACTAACAGAGTTGACAGGATATGAAGTATAATGTCGCTTGAGTTTGACTCTATAAACTATTTTGTGGGTAAAAACTTAGATTGAACCTTAATAGAATATTATTATACTTCGACTATTGAAAACTCATGTTTATTTAAATATTTTCATGTTTATTCATATATTTGTCTTAATTCTTTGCCATCTGTCACTTTCATTCTTATGATAGAATTGTAAATATACTGGCAACAGCACCCACCGCAAAGCATTATTGTTACGTCTCCCTGGGGTGCCCCTCCGCATCCAGCAACGAAAATTGCTCGTGGTTACATCAATTTTGTAAACTGGTCGCAAATCGCCCCCCCCCCCTCCTCCTCCATTTCCTTCATAAATTTGCATTCAATTAGATGAAAACGTTTGATGAAAAAAATAATGGCAAGATGAGTGGGATGAATGCTAAAAAATAAGACATACAGAAAAAGGAGAGGAACCAGAAAAATTAAACGTTGAGTAAGATATGCCAATGTTATAAAATTACAAAACTTGAAATATAAAAATCTTTAAATTAAAAAAAATATTCAAAAATTCTCCCCTAGTATAGAAGAGTAAATTCCTCACCTTGAGTTTGACGATATAACGCCCGGGAATGGGCTCATCAACTTTTATCATTGGCGCAATCAGTTGCGAAGCTACAGCGGTCGCTAGGAGAACGACTAGGAGAACTTTCATTTCTATCAATAAAATAAACATAATATACATGAGGATAAATTGCTGACAATTAGTTCTTCACAGTTCCTTCACATGCATTTAGTAAAAAATCTACCTCCCTGGTAGTTTTCCTCTGATGATGAAGAAAGAATCAATTTCAACGTTTCTTTACTATAATCAGAAGATCCTCTTTAAGTTATCATGAGATAATTATATTACTGACTGTAATTTTTTAAAACATAAATCAAGTTCAAGTTCACTTTATTCAATACTTTCATTAGAAATATGCAAAGGAAAACAACATATAAAATTTGTAATATAATACATATACATGTATCAATATATAACGTGAGAATAACACAAGAGGGGAAGACGTGAAGAACAAGGGGCAAACATTTTAAACATGTACATTAATGAAAGTATTTGGAGACCAGACTTGATGGCAGGGCTGTCTCAAGTTATTGTATATGAAACTAAGTACATTATTTATTTATTTTTAATAAAAGGAAGGGGAAATGGAAATAATTTGCATTCACACATATACTCTCTCCCACACACACCAACACATACACTTATCTGTCTGATGAAAATTAAAAATATAGGTTACGGCACTATTGAGTATTGTTGGAATAAATACAATTGAAATTTTCTTTTAACTATTCATTGATGGGCTCAGTCAAATGTGTATTGGTATATCATTCCAAATTTCGGGACCCCTGAAGAAAATTGCATTTCGGGAAAACTAGACAGTGTCCTTACCCCTGGAATATGAACACTATTTGAGTACCGTGATAGTAAACCCCTAACAATAATGATTTTTCTATAACCTTCCGCTTGTAAGTTGTTAATTCATATTGGTTCTCTAGCAATTACTTGGTTTGGTCTAAAAGATGCAAGTAAAAGTTTTGGAAAAATTCTAAAAAGCTTTTAATATATATTTTTAGAGATACGATCAAATAACTTCGAGGTAGGTAGAAATAAACGTATGTTACATTGGTAACTTGAAAAGTATGTAAGTTCAATTATAAACAAATATGCTAGCTGTAATGACAAACAATTAAGTTAAAATTTTCTCAGGGATAACAAATTTCGATCGTTAGGATGTAGACTTTTATCTGAAACTGCAGGCTCGAAATGTAAGCAAGTATTACAACGGTCATTCAAACTATATTGAAATCTTGATTATCAAATCATTGAAAGAAAATAACTTACTGGTTTAGTAGCGGTAAAATGTAACTTGGAGATCAGTGCTGGCTTCTTACGAGAACCGAAAGAAATTGTGAGATTTAGACATTAGTGAACGTATTTATAGCTTAATTTTACATTCAGATGTTCTGGTTCTCATAATCAAGTACAACAAGTAGCAATTAATATCGTCACACGTTCAAGTTTGCAGGCTACGTAATGCAAGCAAATAAGATAAGACTTTATAACATCAATAATAAATGGAATTAGACGAAGGACAACAAAAAATGAAATACAAAAGGAAACATAATATATTAAAAAGGAGGTCAAATAACCAGCACATGCACTAGTTGTTTATTATATTCTTACTCCTACTAATGCTACATTAACTTTTTTTTTCTCTCTTACATCACTGTGTGGTATTTTCCCTCTCACGTGAGTTGATTTCTCTCCTCCTTCCTCTTCTCCTCCTTCTTTTTTTCTTCTTCTGCTTGTCTTATTGTTCTTTTTCTTCTTCGTCATCCTCTTCTTTATGTACTTCCTCTCTCCGCTCTCTCTCTCCTCTCCTCTTACACACACACATACACTCTATCTCTCTCCTGTCTCCTCCCCTCTTACACTCTCTCTCTCTTTCTCTCTCTCTCTCTCTCTCTCTTTCTCTCTCTCTCTCTCTCTCTCTCTCTCTCCTTTCGCCCATGTCTCCTTGCTTTCTTTCCCATGCATCCCTCCCTATATACATAGTTTTGTGTGCTGGGAAGTCTGAATCCGATGACCGACCGGGATAATGATATATATGTATGGTTATGTACCTGTAAGACGTTTAGAGATACAGCGCTATATAAAACCCATATTATCATTAGTACTCTCGATGATTTTCGCTTTACAAAAAAAGTTTGTATATAGGCCTGATGTTTATTTCCCTTATGTGCCATTCCATTAACAAACATAGTTGGTAAGAATATATACGAAATATCACCTTGATTGCCTAATAGTAACCTACATAAACTAAAATAAAAAAGAAGTATCGCAATATGAAATCAATATTCTGAATACAAGTAAGGACGGCATGAGTTCGTTGACTTATTCTTGCATGCCTCGAAATCCTCTCTTGATATTACATCTGGTGTCCATGCATCTGGTAACCAGTTTTATTATCATAATTATATGGTACCATTAGCCAGGAAAAGTTGTTATCTTAGACGAATATTGACAAAGTGACGATATTTATCTTTTTTATGACCAGAATCAAGTTAACTAATCTCAATAATTGTGAGAGTCGCAACATGTGTCTTCATTTTAGACAAACTTACACATGAACAGGAATCGGCATTAAATAATTGATATTTAGATTGAGAGAGGGATAGAAGAGAAAGAAGGTGGGCAGAGAAAGCAGGAGAGATACAGGTGGAGAGAGAAAGGAAGGAGAAAAGAGAGACAGTGGGAGATATAAAGAGAGAGATAGACAAAAAAGGAGAGAGAGGTAGACAATATATGGAAAGGTGATGAGTGGGTAAAATATTTCAGAATTATCACAGCTTTTATAAGTGTATTACGTTTCTTATGCGAAGAATTAAAATGGCGATGTTCCCAATTAACCGTTCCCAATCAGAAAGAATTTTTCAAAATTTCTTGCATTTGACACATTTTTGTATTGATACTGCTAGAGTAACCAGGTAATCCAAATATTTGTGTTTATGATACGACTATCTTATCTTCCCCCTCTTACGCTCGCTCGCTCTCTCTCACTCTATCCCCCTTCTCCCCTAATATCTGTGCTGCATGACCAGTAGCCCCCAAATCATGTTTGAATTGCATCGTAAGAGCTAACAAAACAAACAAAAAAAAAACTTTTGCTCACCTTGGAGCTCCAGTTCTGTTTTTAAATAGTTTGTGCTTTTCATATACATGGAGCTTTATGACATTTGAAGACATCACATAGTTATCTACAATTGGTGTTTGATTAAGAACTGAATAGATAAAATGAAAACACAAAATAAATGCAATACATGGTACACAAAGGAATTCAAGTAAAAATGTATCATTTTCATTTATAAATAAGTTATGTACATAATATTTCAGATATATAAATCAAAGTGTTACACAATCTAATACATGTATGACAATTGAATTGAATACCCATTCTTAAATCCTTATCAAATTGTCTTGACTAAGATGTGGTAATAATAAAGTAAAAAGTATTTGCACCCAAAGAAACCATTATGATCATATACTACATGTATGTAGTATAGTAGTAGAAGTAGTATCAAACTGTAATAAGTACTGAAGTAGGAGTACTTCACATGACTCTAATATGAATACATTACATAAGACGTAAACCCAGAGGCATTTTCATCTTTAAATTGTCAGGCAAATTAACAAACTAGCAAAAGAATACTGAAAAGCTGGGTTTTACAAACATCGAAACTTGATGCATTTGAATACAAGATTATTAATTAAAATTGGGTAATTAATATAAATTCTATAAATAATAGACGGTGGTATTAGCACAAGATGATGAGAATCATAATACTTATAAGATTATCTATATCAAGGTGTTTTCAAGAAACTATGAATACATACAGCAAACGGCAAAGATAGGACTTTCCAGACAAGATACAAAAAGCCTCCCAATAATTGAAGAATTGACTTGCCACATTCCTGTGATATTAATACACAAATTGCAAGACATCAACACTTTTGTGTCTTCAATGTCTCGTTCTCCGAAATGGAAATGATATATGAATACTACTCATAAACCTGAGCCTGAACAAAATATAAACAGGATTATGCAAGATATCAATATCATTAAAGGATTCACTGATTAACTGCCTTCATACAATATGGTATGCTCAGGAAATCTTAATGGAGATATCTTTGAAATGAAGGCATCATGACCTTACTAATTTATTAGTACTGAAAACAGATATCTAAGTAAATATACTCATTATTTAAATTCTATTTGGAAATGTTACAATCATTGTGACAACCCTCTTCTTTTTTAACAAACAGTCTTCACATTATCAAATAAGGATCGCAAAAGATATAATGGAATAGTACCTTTACACTCTTTTAGTCAATTTAGTTTTGGTAAGCCCTCAAAAAAAAAATCATCAGATTTCTTCAATTTTAGATGTAAAATAGGACGATAATTACACTCAAGTCCTGTGAAGTTTTGTTTTCCTTTCTTAAATAAATATGATGAGAAAAAGCCAAGAGGTAAAAAACAATTTCGTTTTTTTTTTTGTTCTTCTCAAATGAAATATGAAACAAATGAGAGGTTGAAAATAATTTTGATCCCCATCCTTGGAAGTAAATTCTTAAGACAACCTGCACTATAAACGTGGAGAGCTTTCAGGATGGTGTGTAAACGTGCAACTTTCTACACACATCCGGGATTTATGTGCCTCGAACCATCTGGGTGGAAGGTCCTAGCCTAGGGGAGTGTACAGTCATTATCTAGCGTTGCTTGCAGACATTTATACTACAATCACCGGAAATCATGGATAGAATACGACATGATCTTAATACACATGTTTCTTTTGATACAAGGAGAATGACATGTGACTACATGTATATTTAATTTATTTCCAATTCCTTTCTGCTACCAAAACTGTACATGAGCTTTAAGCCTCCCTGCTTAGATGTGATTCGGTAAACGCAGTGTTTTTTTAATATTTTAATAACGCAAGTGTATTACATTTCTCCTGGTCCTGGTTTATGCATCATATCTGAAAGGGCATTTAAGTGGATCCAGAAGTTGATGGTTTACATACAAAAAATAGAAAATGAGAAGAAAAAGAATTGCAAACTCCTGAGATTTCTGCTGATTTCACCATATTTTTCTCAAACCCTGTTTTGAAATACACTGTCTAGTATAGGCTTTATCACATCAGTCAACTCACACTCAAATCTACACTCTAGAAAGAGTACTGGTCATATATCATTGCGCATCCACATATCCACGGCTGATGTAGTAAGCTGCTTGCTGTGCCGCCTGCAAATCTGCAAAGATTAAAAGTCAGAAAAGGACAAATCAATTGATTATTTCAAAACTTCAAATCAATCAAAATTTACAGAGAAGATATTCCAAATCAATGATATAGGAAAGTACATTCAAACTCAAACTTTCATTTTAATGGACCAAGATAGATCTCTGTCTATATATTTTGAAAAATTAAACATGTTGAGAGTTTGTAATTTGTAATATTTGGTCAGCTCAGACATCCAAGGAAGGATCTTCAGCCATCATTAAGACTAAGAAGTCTTTATGGTGGAAACTGCGAATGATTGGAATAAAATTCATCATAGCTGACAGAGAGATAAAAGTAATTGGCTATGTTACATAATCATGTATCCTGATCACACACGGAATATAATTTAATGTCAGTATTTGAACTTACCTCCTCAAACTGTAACTTATTTCTGGCAACATGATGAAGATGGCCTGCTATAAGAAGAGATATACAAGGAGGAAAATTACATTTTAGTTGTGAAAGCTGCAACATAAAGAGCACAGTTGGGTGCAGATATCTTGTTTCAAGGTAAACTTTCGTATGATAGAGAAAAGGCAGATGTTGTGTCAGCTCAGACATCCAAGGAAGGATCTTCAGCCATCATTAAGACTAAGAAGTCTTTATGGTGGAAACTGCGAATGATTGGAATAAAATTCATCATAGCCAACTGTACCAACATATTTGACAATTAAGCGATTTCATTCTGGGTGTCTTTGGCAGTTCAAATAACAGGCAATAAAATCCATACCATATTTATGTAAATATAAGGATGAATTTCCACATGCATCTTCTACATAAATCACCTTAGAACAGGAAGACTTAAGTACTGAGAATTCAGGATGTACTATATATCATAATAACTGAAACCTGTGACATCTCTGTGCGATTCATATCACACCTTGTAACAAGAGGATTATAATTAGACTCTGTATAAAGTTTGAAGGTCATATACAGCTCTCATAATTACGATAAATTCAGTGGGTCTAGATGTAATGCTACTCAAATCAAGAAAAAAACAAACACTAGTGATTTAAATTTCGACTGACTAAATTGCAATAACAATATTGCCATTCTCAACTTAAATGCTGATTTGCACCGATATTGAAAAGCACAAATTGATCAAAAGAGTCCAATCATGTCTCCGATACCCATTAGGCCTAAAAAAAAAAGAAAATATGTTGTATTGCCCTTTAGGTGCCAAAACATGGGTCGGTTGGTTGGAAATCTTTTTTTTTTCTTCCGTTTTTTCTTCTTCTACTCCCTCTTTGCCTCTTTGGGCTGATATTTCTCAGTTTTTAATGCTTTAAAAAAAAATTTAAAAAATTAAGCTGACAGTAGTGGCCAAGGGCAACACGTCTTTTTTTCCAGGCCTTATCTAGTATATACGCCATAGGCGATCTAATTTGTGAGAGTTAGACGGTACCTGTTATGCTTGTGATGCCATGTTCCCTAGTTCTGTCTCTTGCTGTTCTTCCCATAAAGGTACATCCGCATCATGCAAGTGATCTGAAGACAAAACAAACACAATTATGACTCACAAACTGATCCATATTTATTATCTCAGAACATCTGGAGTAACTCATCGTAAGATAAGGCTATTCAGTGATGGGCTCCTTCAATACAAAGTACAAATATTGCATGCAATCTGCATACTTTTCGACAACCTATTCATGCATGTATACCTTTGTTCATACTTAATTCATGACTCATGTCATATTTCCCTTGTTCTTAACTCAGAGAGACGATACTGAATAAAATAATAGTTATTTATTAACTGTGTTATAACATATCTCATTACAACAAGGTAGTTTGCGGGTCCAACTACTTTGTAGTCTTTCTTCTTCTCTTTTTAAAGGGGAAATGAAGCCCTGATGTTACAGTTTCCATGCAATGAATTTAATATCCCTTTGGTCCAAGCAAATAATTTTCAAAAAGCCCCTCTGTATTGTACAAGAACAGATGTGTGAGATATCTTTTCAGTTGGAATATATGGAATATTTGGTACCATGGTTGTTCAGTTCCTATGTCTTATCTAAATCTTACCTGATGTATAATCCGTAGTTGGTGTAATAGCTATGATGATCCAACCAAGAATAGAGCCGATAGCTCGGATCACGTTGATGATACGCCAGATATTTAATCTTGAGGCAGCTTCATCATCATCCCAGAGACTACCATCTTCAGGACAATTAGGTTCACTGAGAAAAGCAAAGAAAGAAAATGCACTAAACGGCTACACTGGATT
The DNA here is from genome assembly GCA_003118195.1 of Hemicentrotus pulcherrimus. Lineage (NCBI taxonomy): Eukaryota > Metazoa > Echinodermata > Echinoidea > Camarodonta > Strongylocentrotidae > Hemicentrotus > Hemicentrotus pulcherrimus. Next base: position 184,275 of record BEXV01000590.1, on the reverse strand, counting down.
ACAATCATCAGACAACATTTACAGCAGAGCAGACGGAGTTTATTTTAAAAAATTGTATTTATGATCTTGGTTTATCTTAAAGGCAGGCTTTACTACTTCAGCCAGAAGGGATTAGACCACCCAGCAAGCCAGCGAGGTCACTGTGACAGGTGGCTATCTCATTAACTCTCATTTAACATAAAAAAAAGAGGATCATGGGGGACCAACAGGCACCGATTGGGGAAGTTTTCTATATAGAGGGAGCAAGTAGCTACAAGACAGACAGTGTGCCTTTAATATGAATCGCTCACATTTTCTTTGTGATAGATATACATATATTCACTCTCAAAAGTGGAAAGGTCAGCCCAAACCAAGTGTAGACAAGAAAACTTATCATTTATTTAAGAGAGTGTTTACTGGTTTTCATATAATAATACAAATAATAGCTCACATTTATAATGCACCTAATACTTTGTTTCTAGTCACAGTATATACTGGAACTAAAGATCCTCTGTAAATGCAAAGATACTGCACAGCATGGTTTAATAAGGAATAACCAACTAAGGGAGACTAACTAGGCTCAGACATCCAAGGAAGGAACTTCAAGCCATCATTAAGACTGAGAAGTCTTTATGGTGGAAACTGCGAATGATTGGAATAAAATTCATCATAGCCCAGAAAAGGAGTTTCCATTCAGGTTTTTTACAAAGTTATGTCAAAATACACTATTAGAAATAACAATATCATTTTAATGCAACTTCACACGCAAAGGAAACCAAAGAACTTTCATTATCAATCAACAACAAATTCCTATCCACTTTTCATTCTATTGGGAAGCATTTGTTTGGTGATAACTTACCAATATGGAGGATCAGACTTGAGGAAGAGACTAATTCTGTCATCTATTGCAGCTATACTTGTTGAGAATATCAATGAAATTAGGTACACTGTGGAGAGAACAGATACCAAGCTTAGTCAAAGGTTGATTGACCATGATTTCGATTAAATCACATACCAAAGAGATTTCTGTTTTACGATTATGAGCTCAGACATCCAAGGAAGGATCTTCAGCCATCATTAAGACTAAAAAGTCTTTATGGTGGAAACTGCGAATGATTGGAATAAAATTCATCATAGCTCATTCCTTGCTAATTCTGTGGTTATTACAAATGAAGCATATTTTTTACAATCAACAAACATTGCCTTGTTAAAACATTGTATTCCTCTCTGCATTCCTCTCTATACAAAAGGAATCTGAATTATTCACTCTTATGTTTTTTGTCATTTTTCTGATGAGTGATGATAACTATTTATCGACATAAACAATTAAAAGTCAACGTCAAATTACTGAGTAAGCACTTTACAAAAATAAGTTGTATAAGACATCTTTCTCATTGTACACAAAATAATGACAACTGGTCAACATTTACACTTTACAACTGTTTCCTGTAACTGCAGAATTCTCACCTAAAATAGAAACAGCTCCAGACTGGAATGTGAGGAGACCTCTGAAGAACTGCCTGTCTGGCCTGGCTATATCAAATCTAGGCAAATAAACAAATGTATGATTAAATTAATGCCAAGACAATGTATCTACAGGTATCGGTATCTAGGAGCAAATTAATATGATTTTTTAAGCAAACTTATAAACCAACTATTTTCTTAATTCTTATTACATGATCAATTTCATATTTCGAACTGAGCAGTACAGATAAATGTTGATTACTGATGTGTCAGCTCAGACATCCAAGGAAGGATCTTAAGCCATCATTAAGACTAAAGTCTTTATGGTGGAAACTGCGAATGATTGGAATAACATTCATCACAGCTGACAGATGGTGTATCAACAGTTATACATCTTTGACTACTGTAAAGAGCAAATGTAAATTTGGACATATCCCACTTTGCCCGAGGCATGGCAAAACAACAAGCCAAACAATGGCTTGTTTAGCGCTACTCGCTCACGCCAGTAAGTATCAAAGTAAAATCAACACAGGAGCATTGCTGGAAAATTTGAAAGGTAAGAAAATGCAAAATTATAGACATGAATTTACATTTGCCACACTCCAGCCAGTGAGATAAATGAACCTAGCAAAGCATAAATTACTTTGCTTGAGCTCTGTAATGGTGTCCATGCTTAAGCTGGGGTAATAATCATTATTCCCAACACCTGTAAGTTAGTCCAGAACAATGCTGTCTGTGAAATGGAAACTAATTCTTACCTATCAAACACAGAAACTGTTCAGAGGGCAAGTAAGAAGTAATAGACTGAGGATGCAGGCTGAGCTAGTCTGCTGTACTGCTCAAGGAACTGTGTCTGACCATCCTTCCCAGAACCTTGCAGCTCAGAAGCTAATACAAAGACCACAACACATTGCCATAGAGAATATCCAGCTAACACACCATGGCATAGCAGAGTGAAGGTCAGGAACTTATGGTGGGTAGACTGCAAAGTAAACAATGACAAATGTATATTTCAAAATCAACTTGTTGAATAAAACTAAAACATGCCAAGGCAACATAACAATTACAATAACGTTATTAAAAAATTGTGTGAAAATTGGCAATCACATGATCATACACTGCTTTCTTATGCCATCATTGTATTATCCTTGACAACATCTTAGAATTTGAAACCATGTGCTGTCAAGAGAAGCCTTTACCGTATACAAAAGGCTCTCTAATTCTACAATGAAACATTGACATGAGCTCAGACATCCAAGGAAGGATCTTCAGCCATCATTAAGACTAAGAAGTCTTTATGGTGGAAACTGCGAATGATTGGAATAAAATTCATCATAGCTCATTTCAAGTCTACATTCCGGGCAGTGTTAAGGCTCTGCACTAAACATCCCTACTTTAATAACTATATACAGATCTTATCTCCATTGCTTTTGTATAAATTTTTGCTCATTGAAAAACTACATATGCTTAGTTCATATAATATAAGGTCATGTATGTAAAAAAAAATAACTGAGCTTACTATCTTGCAAATGTGGTATAGCTCTTGGTTAGAAGATTATCATTACTTTACAATTGGCTACTCCTTTATGTACATTTATATCTACTGAACACGAACATGTTTAGGAAGTCTGCCTGCTACAAATCATTTCTGGGAGTATTAATCAAGACAATCTCACCAGCGCACACTGAGTTGTAGTGAAGTTGACTTCTTCCGGGGCCTCTTGTTGTAATCTCCTCTCACGATCTCTCCGTTTGATCAGTCGCTTTTTGTCCTCACTGGCAAATCCACCTGAAATAAATAAAACACAGCAAATGACTTCATACATGATGCATCAATTTTGTAAATGTAAATATGAAAAGGGGGTTGCACTGTTGGCAATTGTCTTTCAGGTGTTAATCAATTTATAGAGGGATCTAAATTCATCTTCATTCTATTATTCCATTAGAGACGCAGTACTTATGTTGGGCTGAACATGAGAAAGGTCCCGCTTAGTCATCAATAGGCTATAGAAGCTTGGCCTAAGTCAATGCAATCATGAAATATGTACATGTTTGAAATCATAGTGTCAGCTCAGACATCCAAGGAAGGATCTTCAGCCATCATTAAGACTAAGAAGTCTTTATGGTGGAAACTGCGAATGATAGGAATAAAATTCATCATAGCTGACAAAACTTTTTTCACAAATAATAAAAGGAAGCTTTAATAAATCTCTTTACTAAAAATAACAAGAGATCTGCACATTTGCAAAATTCCTTCTAAAGCCAAGGAGCAAATGTGTTAGTGTTTGGATCTGTACTGCTAACCTTTCCTTTCCATGAATAGCTTATTGACTGGTTGACTTGGAAGTACAGCGACCTGAGAAGCTGGCGGCTGATGGGCTGTCTCTACTTGAACCTCACCAGTCACTACATCATCAGCAGAAAATAATAAATCTGAAGAAGAAAAAAAAATTAAATAACAGATAATCAGTCTAATGAATTTCAATACAGGTCATACAAAATAGAACACACTGCCTTATTGTGACATACCCTACCACAAATGAAAATGAATTCTCACAGAATGAAACGA